>ML852422.1:14934-30350 GCA_009831015.1 Picea engelmannii
CCTAGTCTCCTATATATACCAAGGAGACATTTTCATTTTGAATCATCTTGTACTTGAACATTTAAGTGGGGTAAAAGGAGGTTTCCCCCTCGAAGAGGCTTATCATATGAAATTATCTCTTTTTCAAGGCGTTGAGTACTTTTCCTAAGGTTTTTCTATGCTATATTGATGTTTGGTTCTTAACACCTAACATCCCCCCCAACTTAAAATGTTGCATGTCCTCAGGCAACTTCACTCTGAATCTGAATCTGAATACTGACTCTGAGCATGCAAGTTACTCAAGCAGTAGCTATGGAAGGTGATGACTGTTGGAGCTCTGAACCCTTGAACGCATTGTAACCTTTGCCAAGCTGTTGTTTAGGCCTTCTTGGGCAACTTATAATGAACTTGATATTTCTCTGATGGCATCCAAAGGATAGAAAAATGAAACTGATACCCTATCTATCTTTCAGCACATTGTTGAACACACTTGATGTAGCTAGGTACCCTGGAGATTGCTATCTCAAGATTAGTGGGGATAAAAGGATTGTGTTCCTGTCTTTTCTCAGTAGATTGTTGCCAAAAACATGTTATTTGCCTATAGGGAAGCAATCTCTATGGATTTAATGAAATGTTGACACTCCTGAAATACTGATGTATGTAATTGTTGAATGTGTTGAGTCATCCCTGGTTTATTTAAAAACTGATAATATTTTGTAACAAAGGTGGCAACATTTTTTGGTTATGGCCTTATCCAGAGAAGGCGGTTATCCTCGTTATGCTTGGCAGCTAGGAAGTCATCCTGCCATATAATCTGATTGTTGAGGAAGGAGGTGAGTGCCTGAATCTGGATGTCACCGACAAGAGGGTTAAGGTTAAGCTGTCGGTTCTCAGGGATGGCCTCATTATGAAAACATGCGTCACAGAGGAGGTGTTGATCCATAGTAGAGGCTTCTGCAAAGGTTTTAACAAAATCTGCTAGATTTAACACTGCATGGGGTCTGCCTTCTTTGACTGATTTGATCTGAAACCATGTAAGTCGTTCCATGAGGAACAAAGAGTAATTGCAGGATGGTTTCCTTGCAACCAACAACTTTTGTGCCAAGTCAAATATCATGAACAATCTTCCTTTTAGCTCTTTATTCTGTTTCTTATAGGCGCGAGATTCCTGGTGTGTTTTCTCCAAAGCTTCCCAGTTTGAATAGATATGGTTTATCCAGATTTGTCTGTGTTGCTGCAGGATTTTGTCCTGTGTAACAACAAACTCTTTTTTCCATTTGTCTATTATTGCCTGCTCATCCCATGGCTGAGCTTGTGTTTCAACGTTGCAAGTAGTAGGCTGAGGTAGGGTCTGAGTGGCTTGTTCCACAAAGGTGTGGGTATTGATCTGGCTAGGAGGGGCAGATTCATAAATAGGCAATGTTTGTACAACTTTATTAACAAAAATAGGGGCTTCATATTTGACAATTGTTGTAGGCCAGGGTTCAGTTTTAATTTTAGAGGGTCCTGCTGGTTCTTGTGTAACAGCAGGGCATTCTTCTTTGACTGCAAAAGTCGTAGGTGCAGGGGAAGCTCCTGGAATTGGAATTTGAATTACTTTGTAGCCTGCTTGATAGTAGATGTCCCCACATTGACTGCAGATATATTCTCTACATGGATTCTCTGTTGTAGTTCCCTCTGACATGGTTGTTATGCGAGCTAGGGTGTACAATTTAAGTTCCTTCTCATAGGCTTCCTTTTCCATGGCTAGCTCTTGCTTGTAGGCTTCCAGTTCATACCTTAGGAACTCATTTTCTTGTAGGACAGAGGCCATTGTTGGTTCTGGTTGAGGGGTGTCTGGTTCTTGTGTAGCAGTCACAGTCGCACTAGCTGGTTCTTTTGGAGCAGCTACAGGATTGACAACTGATTTTTGTGTTCCATCTTCTTGATGTAAAGAAAGTAATGTTGTAGCACCCTGGGCCTTTTATTCCTGTGTCTCAATAACAATATCAACAGTTGGTTCTTGTGTTTCAGCTGTAGCTGGTTCTTGTGTGACAGCTATAGTTGGTTCTTGTGTTTCAGCCACTGAATGAGTAGCTGGTTCTTGCGTTTCAACTACTAAATGGGTAGTTGGTTCTTGTGTTTCTGTTATTAAATGGGTAGTTGGTTCTTGTGTTTCAGCTACTGAATGAGTAGCTAGTTCTTCTGTTTTAGCTACGGAATGAGTAGCTGGTTCTTGTGTTTCAACTACTAAATGGGTAGTTGGTTCTTGTGTTTCAGCTACTGAATGAGTAGCTGTTTCTTGTGTTTCATCTACTGAATGAGTAGCTGGTTCTTGTGTTTCAGCTACTGGATTTGAAATGGATGATGTCGCAACATACTGGGCCTCTGGTTCTTGTGTTTCAGTGCCCGTGGGTGGAATAGGTAAAGATTATGGAATTTGTGATGTTGGAGGTGTACGGGGTATTAGTCGGATGGGTTGGGGGTTTAGGGAAGTGGCAGTAGTGGTTTCCCTTGTTGAGGCCCTTGTTCATTTTCTTTGTAAAAAGGGCAGAAAGAAAGGAATTTTCTTTCATTTACGTGGGGGCTTTTCCTCAATGATGGGACAGGGAGAATTTTCTGGTTCATAATCATCACTAAGAATATGAAGGGCAGTAGTGGATGATTCTGGTAAAATGTGGGGCGGGATTGGTATGGTAGGGGGATTAATTGGATTGATTAGGTCTGTAGGCGGACTGTTAGGTATTTCCGGAGGGTCTGGAGGGTTTTGTGGTTGTTGTTCCTGAAGGTTTTCAGGAATTTCAACAACTTCTTGGGGATCTATGGGTGGGTTGTTTAATGGAGGGTTTTGTTGGGCAAAACCCTTTTGGATAAGTAGTTGGACGAGACGGTGATGGGTGAGTGAAAGGGTGGGATCTTTAGCCTTTTTACAGTAGTGCGACATATTTTTAAGACATCTGAGCAGATAATAAGGAATATTCACCAATCTAGCATGTCATAAATGAGACAACAGGACAAAATCAGACTGGTAGACTACCTGGTATCAACCTTCACAGGTAAGGTAGTTCTTGACAAATTTTTCAACTTTCGTCCATGGACACGGCAATGAGCTAAGTCGGACACCCCGTCCTTTAGGTTCAATTTGTTCCCCTGGCAAGAGGAAATCCTGCTGGGCATGAAGAATGATATGTTTTTGGCTGAACATGTGAATGCCATTGGTAGGGAGACCCGAAACCTATGCTATATCCTCTTCTGTAATTGGAATCCGAACCCCTTGAACAATGGAATGATCTTCCTGGAGATTTTGAGCAAATTGGAGAACCTGTTGTTGATCAAATCCCTGGAGCCTCTGAAAATAACCCAGCCATCCTGCCTGCAGAAAAAATTGATAGACTTCTGGATATAGTTATAACAGGGTTGTCGTGGCGGGTTCGTGTCGTATAACAAAGCCTCCCATAGCTAATAGCTCAGTAAAATGCACCGTCAGAGAGTCGAGTAACTGCTTCTGTGCAGAGTGAGTTTTCCGGGTGAAGGTATTCAAATGGTGGTAAAACAACGAAAGGATGGTAAAAAGAGAATCGCAGTGGTCGGTTCGTGTGAAATGATGATATAAGATTACGATATTCCCCCCCCCCTAAGTATGGCTGAAATAATGAGTGGTAATTATGAGTTGCGATTTTCTCATTAACTATAGCTTAATTGTATTTACATATAAAATTTACATACCTCATCTTTACCTTTTGATCCATACTTTAAACAAAATATAGTGCATGTCCATAATAATTCTACAGTAGCTCTGGCAGAGACTTTTGATTTGTTAGAGGAATTGTATCAAGGATTTATTTACTGGAAGGACAAAATGTAGTCTGAGAGCACAAAAGCTTATTGACAGAAAATGCTAAAAAGTTGGTGTTTCAGCCATAGGAAGAAGGGCGAAACAATTGCTGAATGGTGTTCTTTCGTCAATGGGAAAATGTGAAGAATTGCGGAACAATGGTGTTTCGGCAATGGGAAAATGGCGAAAGGTTGTTGAACAATGGTGTTTCAGCAATGGGGAAAATGACGAAAATTGCAGAACAGAGGTGTTTCAGCAATAGGGAAATGTAGAAATTTGTTGAACAATGGTGTTTCAGCAATGGGGAAATTGGTGAAAGGTTGTTGAACAGTGGTGTTTCAGCAATGGAGAAAGTAAAAAAGTTGTTGAACAGTGGTGTTTCAGCAATGAAGAAAGAGCAAAAAGTTGTTGATCAATGGTGTTTCAACAATGGGGAATCTTGCCTCTTCTTGAAGTAGGATCGTCCTTTCTTAGTAGGCCTGTGCTTTGATCGGGAATCTGCAAAAAATTGATTGTAACATGGTATTTCTTGACAGGGATTATTAGTAAACGAAATCTAATCTAATACTAAAGAAATTAAATTAAAAAGAATTAATTGCAATGAGGGGTAGGAGCCCCCTTTAAAAAGAGGTAATGAGAGTCTGCCACACATGTGGCCTTAAAATATTCTTTGGAAATAGGGTGTTGGTACAGACGGAGCCGATGACCATTTACAAGTAACGATGTTTTAGAGTCATTGATTGTGAGGAGCCTTATTGTTCCATTGGGGAAAACAATGTCTACTTCGTAAGGTCCAAGCCATCTTGTACGTAGTTTCCCTTGAAATTCTTTGAACCGATAATCATACAGTAGGGCCCAATTACCTTTTTGGAATTGCTTATTTTTTATAGTTTTGTCATGCCATTTTGATCTTTGTTGTTGAATCATAGTTGTATGATGAATGACATCTAGTCTTTTTTCATCCAATTCATTAAGCTATTGCAACCTGGCTGTCTGTGCATCTGTCAAATAAAGGTTGATAGCTAAAGCAGTCCTTAAGGTTTTGATTTCAAATTCCACAGGAAAGACCACACTTTTTCCATAAACTAATTCATAGGGAGAGAATCCTGTAGTATTTCTCCAGGTAGTTCTGTAGGCCCATAATGCTTCAGGGAGCCTATGAGACCAGTCCTTTCTTTTTTCCTTCATTGTTTTTGTGAGAACGGATTCTATTACTTTGTTTGTTCTTTCCACCTGTCCAATCGCTTGGGGGTGGTATGCTGTAGTCATTCTATGTTGAATATGATATTTTTGAAGAGTAGCTTTGAAACCATGAGAAGTGAAAGGAGGTCCCCCATCTGTAACCAATTCTCTTGGCACTCCAAATCTGATGAAGATGTCTTCAAATATGAAATCTAGAACTGCTTCTTTGGTTTCTCTATGGAGTGCTTTAGCTTCCACCCATTTGGTCATATAGTCTGTGCAGACCACTATGTAAACTTTTTTATTGGATGGGGGGTTTATGGGTCCTACAAAGTCTAAGGCCCATCTTTCGAATGGTTCAAGTACTATCTGGGGGTTTAATGGAATTTCATCTCTATGATTAGGTTGGCCCATTCTTTGACAGCTATCACAGGCCTAGACATATTTCTTTGCATCTTTAAAAAGTGAGGGCCAATAATACCCCATCCTGAGAATTTTATGTGTTGTTCTTTTATCAGCAAAATGCCCTCCACAAGGGCCATCATGACAAGCTTTTAGTAGATCATAAACCTCATCTTCTCTAATGCACCTTTGAATTTCTTGATTAAGTCCTGTGTGGAAAAGACACCCACTTATCCAACTATACCGGGCACTTTGTTGAATGATTCTTCTTTTCTCCCGATGGGATAGGTGTGGTGGTAACTTCCCTGCAACCAAGTAGTTAGCGATGTCTGCATACAATGGTGAGTGAGCAGATACTGCAAATAGATATTCATTAGGAAAGGAATCATCTACTGGGAAATCATCATCAAGTGTTAACCGAGAAAGGAAATCAACAACTACATTTTCTTTTCCTGGTCTGTCTACAATTGTAATATCAAATTCTTGCAATAATAGTAACCATCTGGTGACTCGATAATTTGTGATAGGTTTGTTCATTAGATATTTGATGGCTGAGTGATCAATATGGACAAGAGTAGAGTATCCAGTGATGTAATGTCTAAATTTATTAATAGCATAGATAACTGCTAAAAATTCATTTTCGGTAACTGTATAATTGAGTTCAGTAGGAGTCATATTCTTGCTAATGAAATAAATAGCATAAGGAAGATGATTTTCTTCTTGTCCCAAGACAAATCCTATTGCAGTATCTGAAGCATCAGAGGATATATGAAAGGGAAGTGTCCAATAAAGTCCTCTTAGAATAGGGGTTGTAGATAACTGATGTTTAAGTGTATTAAATTCTTCCTGGCAAGAATTAGTCCATTTGAATTCGACATTTTTCATCAGTAACACAAACATGGGAGAAGCTATTTTGGAATTTTTTTTGATAAATCTTCTGTAGTATCCAGCATGTCCTAGGAAACTTCTTACCTTTGTTTGGGTTTTGGGAGTAGGAAGATCTTTAATGACTTGTATCTTGGATGGATCCACCTGAATTCCTTGAGATGAAATAAAATGTCCAAGCACTATTCCTTCACTCATCATCATGTGACATTTTTCTGTACTTAAGGAGAGGTGGGCTTGTATACATCATTTAAGTACTTTATCAAGGTTTTGTAGTGCTTCCTGGAAAGAAACACCATAAAGGGTAAAATCATCCATAAAAATTTCCATAGAGTCATTAAGAATATCAGAAAAGATTCCTATAACTACTCTTTGAAATGTTGCTAGTGCATTACATAGTCCAAATGGGAGAACTTTATAAGCAAAAGTTCCCCAAGGGCTAGTAAAAGTGGTTTTATCTTGATCTTGGGGTGCAATTTTGATCTGGTTATACACACTGAAACCATCTAAAAAGGAGAAAAAATTCTTACCTGACAAATTGTCTAACACCTGATCAATGAATGGTAATGGGAAGTGATCTTTTTGAGTGGCTTTATTTAAGGCTCTGTAATCTACACATACTCTCCACTTCCCATTTTTCTTAGGAACTATTACCAACGGGGAAACCCATTCACTTTCTGATATAGGATATATAAACGCTTCATTGAGCAATTTTTGAAGTTCTTCCTTAAGGATTTCTCTTAAATTAGGGTTCATTCGTCGTTGGGGTTGGCAGATCGGTCGACAATCTTCCTTGATATATATATGATGAGTACATAGTTCAGGAGGTATTCCTTTCATATATATATAGTCCCAAGTGAATGCTTCTTTATGTTCAAGGAGTAACTTCATTAATTGTTGTGTTTCAGCATCTGTCAGGTTGGGGTTTATGTTTAGTGTTTTTCCAGGTTGAATTTCTACTGGTATGCTTTTGGAGGAGATAGTGGCTGATGTTTGAGGTGGGTTTTCAGAGTTAAGGTTTTCCTGGTTATCTGATTCCAAAAGTGCAGCTAGCTGGTTGTGGGTTTCTGGAGTCACAGAGGAGGGTTCACAGATAAAATTATTAATTAGTTCATCCTCAGTGGCCTCTTTAAGGCTTAAGGCTTGTCCGATAGTCAGGATGGGTTGAGTAAGTTGATCATCAAAATCTACCCATACAGAATTATCATTATTGATCAAGGGTGTAGCATGAGGGTAGAGGGTAATCTGTTTAGTCTCGTAACCATTGGAAATTGTCATTGAACCTGATCTATAGCTGATAAAAGCATCTGTTGTGGCTAGCCAAGGTCTGCCCAAAATTAGAGGGTGGCCCCCCAACTTTGTTTTAGGTTGTAATACCACAAAGTCAGCTGGATAATTCCAGGATTCCACTGAGATAATTAGGTCTTCAATGACTCCCTCCGGTTTAATTGTGGATCAGTCCGTTAATTCTAGGATAGTTGGGGTGTCTCTGATTTCATTTTGCAATTGTAACAGTTGTGAGGTTTCCAGAGTCATAATATTGATAGCGACACCTAAGTCTACCAGGACTCGAGGGATTATCGTTTTTCCAATTTGTACTGAGACGGTAGAGTGGCCGGGATCACCATATTTAACTGGGGGGACTTTACTTAACATTAGTGCAGACAAGTCACCCATGACATGGACTGTGAGGGGATCCTTAATTTTCCTACCAGGTTTCTTAACACAAATGTCTCGCATAGTCCTAGCATAAATTGGTACATCTCGGAGTGCTTGTAATAGAGGGATTTTGACATAAATATTTTGTAATTCCCCCAGAAGATTGAAAGCCGGTGGCTCAGGCGTTTTAGTCAAAGCTAAACGCTCAGGAAATGGTGGTTTTGTTGTTTCAGTAGCAGTGTTAGGGGATGATTGTACCTCTTTAGGTACATCATGCTCTTTTGTTTCCTCTTTATCAGAAGAGGTAACATCAGCTATGATAGGTTCTACTATTCTCCCAGATCGTAAATGAATATCATTGCATTGTGTAGGGAGAAGAGAAAATGTAGGCTGGTTATAAATATCAATGCGCTGCACAACTTTATTATTGGGGTTAGGGTTAGGTTGTACAGGTAGTTGGGGTCTCATCATTTGATTGTTTGGTGGAGTTCCTGATGGTAAGGAGAGTGGTTGCATAAATTGTGATTGAGGTAATTGATTTGGGAAGTGGGGTTGTTGTCCTCTCCAATTTAGATTCCATTGGTTCTGATATGGTTGTTGTTGTTGTGGAGGCCAAGGAGTCCACATTGACGGATCAACAAAGGGTGGGTTAGTTTGTTGCATGGGTGGGTAATTCATTTGATTTAGATATTGCATTTGATTATAGGGAGAGTAATTCATTTGATTGAAAGAAGGATAGTTATTCCAACGATTAGAAGATGTAAATGGCATGTTAGGATTCATACCTTGTCCCCGCGGTTTCCATTGCCTTCTCTGTGTTAACAGATAGACAGCTTCAGCTTCTTCATCAGTTGGTTGTAATGCTGCCTTGATTCCTGGTAGAGAAGGACATTGTTGAGTTTCATGATCTTTATCACAGATGGTGCAGATTATCTTTTTGTCCAATGGACATTCCCTTCGTGGGTGCTTGTCTCCGCATTTAGGACAAAAGATGGACATAGCTGCTTCTGCTTCTGCTTGCTTCTTTTGAATCTGCAGGGTGTCAATTTGTGAGGCAAATGAGCTTAACATTTCGGTTTTAAAACCTTCAAGTAAATTACCTATTTCAGCTCTTGTTTCTCCCCCACTGGCTGATTTTTGGACTCTTGAAAATGTGGTATCCCTACTATTTGATCTATTTCTTGAAGCTCCTCTTGAACATATTTTACATAGGTTAAAAATTTCATCGTATGATTCCTTAGATATGTCCCCTTTTCCAAGAATATTCAACATATCTAGACAGTCATCCCTTACTCCTTTTAATAATATAGTTTTAAGAATATCTTTACTTACATTGGGGTGATTGGATCTTTGTAGATTATACTGTAGCCTTTCTACAAAGTCCTCCAAATTTTCATCCTCTTTCTGCATCATCTTAAATAGTTCCTCCCTTTTTTCTCTTGTTTGGCAATAGTCCTGGTATTTATTCAGGAATTTCTGTTTCATTTGGTCCCATGTTGTGATTACATGGCCTCCAAGACTCATGAACCATCTTAGTGAATTTCCTTTCAATGTTGCTGGAAATAGCTTTAATTTTTTAGCATTGGAAATGTAATCATAACTTCTGCATAATATATCAAACTCAAAAAGGAATTCATCAGGATCCTCTAAAGACAAACCATGAAAGTTAGGTAGTGTTGAGAGTGGAATGTTCTTCATGGGAGCTACCCCTCTAGGAAGATCACCAATGGGAAATCCTAATGTGGAGAAAGAGTTTTCATCATTCACCTCTCATTCAGGACATGCATGTTCTTCATGATGCAATTCTTCATTGTACTCATCCATGTTTTCTTCTGTCTGCTCCCCTGCTACGCTTGCTCTGTCGTCAATGTTTCTTGCTAGTTTCTCGACTGTCTCAGGACTCCAAACTTCTTTCCCCATTTCAAAGTTTGCGTGAAATGAAGGTTCAGATTTTGGTTTCCGAGAGTTTGGTCATTGAGCAGCAGATTCAGACTTTGATATAATCTCATCAATATAAGTCTTTCTTCCTCCTCTTCCTCTGCCCCTGCCACCTGTAGGGTCAGTGTATTTGGGGTCTCCGCGTCCTCTCATGCAATCTTTGTATCTGAAAAATCATAAGTTCTTTTGAAATCTATAATTACCTTCCCCGACAACGACGCCAAAATGTTGGTCACTATAAATTGTCAACCCAGGGAAGTCTGTTTATTTCAAAGGTAATCACACACTATATATGCTCAATCTCAAAAGCAACCTAGATTTGTAGTAAAAATATATTAATCACACCTTGCCTTGAACAAACTGAAGTTCTAACTTGAATTACAGGAAATTAATCTACCTATTGCAGAGTTCAATGGTTAAAGAAGTAATTGTCCAAAGAATCCTGGATTACATTAAGAAATAACAACTTAAGAAAGAAATCTTTTCATGATATTGCAAAAGGAAAGAACAACTATTCTATAACAGAGAACATGACCCTATTCCCCAAGAAGGAATCTTCAACACCTGTTTCTGATTATCACACTTTTGCGAACTCATTGCTAACTAAAATGATTGACACACACTGAAGGCTAACTAACTCTTAACAGAGAACATGACCCTATTCCCAAGCAGGAATCTTCAACACCTGTTTCTGATCATCACACTTTCATAGACTCATTGAAATGATTGACACACATTGAGGACTAACTATATCTTAACAGAGAACATGACCCTATTCCCAAGCAGGAATCTTTAGCACCTGTCCCTGACTATCACGCTTCCATAAATTCACCAAACAAGATTGCTAACTAGAATGATCAACAGTTACCCAAGCATGAATCACATGAAAACAATGTAACAACCAATAAAGCAAAGTTTCAACACAGCAGAGTTCAGTAAAGTAGTGTTTTAGCAAAACATAATTTAATCAAGGTATGATCAGAAATAACACTAACACACTACAAAGATAATGGGTGAATCTTGTGAAGAAGGTGGGCCCTCCCTTCTCACAAGATTCCCCTGAAACAAAAGGAACTAGAGAGAAATGCTCAGAACAGTCTTTTATTCATCTGTCAACTGTATCATATTACAATATGAAGTAAAACATGTCCTTCTCTGTAAATCCTCTCTTAGCCAAAAAGAAGGTCCTCTCTAATGATGATTTCCCCTTATTTAAAGAGGAGAATCCCCCCGATACAATTTGATCATCCAATTACATGTATACATCTGAGTCCTATTCTTAGTCAGATCGACTCTCTATACTGGAATAGCATATCCTAGTCTCTTGCAGCATAATGCTATTACAATAGTGAAAATGTGTTGAGTGGGGTGTTACTGTTTCAGCTGGAGTAATAGCTTCTTTATTTTTCCTCTCGTTACTACTGTTATATGTTGTTTCAGCATCGCAAATCGTGGGTTGTTCAGCAACGGGATTTTCATTCTGACTATTTCAGCACGTGGTCACGCGGCAGCGATGGTTAATTCTGGCTCAAGGTGCGGCTGTTGTGGTCAATGTAACAAATTCGTGTTGTTGTTTCAGCATCGTAGACCACAGAGAGTGTAACAGCTTCTTCTGCGTGACTTGAAGTTTTAGCATCGTAGACCATGGAGAGTGTAACATCTTCTTCTGTGTGAGTTGTTGTTTCAACATCGTAGACCACGGAGAGTGTAACAACTTCTTCTGTGTGAGTTGTTGTTTCAGCATCGTAGTCCACAGACTATTTCAGCCACAGGGTTTGCGTGCTTTAACTGTTTCAGCAACAAGCCTCAATGCTAATCTGCAGTTCGAACTGTTTCAACACTCATACATTTCTGATCAACGGTTAAGTACGAGAGTAATGTAAAATTATATGCAAAACAAATTAAACATATAGTAAAGAGAAGAGACATTGTATACCTTTGGAAAGATAGGGTAAGGTGATAATGTGAGTTTAAATGTGAGTGAAACAAGGGTGTAAAGGTAGCAAAAAGTGTGAGCAAAAAGGTACATTGTAGGGTCCTGACAATTTGGCATGCAAGATTTGGACATATACCCTTTCAGAGTCTAAGCCTTCTACAAAATCACTCCATGGTCAAAGGTCTAGATATTTTCAAAGAGAAAAATCCCCCATGTGAGTCTTTCATTCTTGGAAAACATAAGAGAAAAAAATTTCCACAATCCTCCACTCAAGCCAAACAACACTTATATCTAGTTCACACTGACCTATGTGGATCAGTGCAAACAAAATCAATAGGTGGTAGCTTTTATTTCCTAACATTTATTGATGAATTTAGCAGGAAAATATGGATCTACTTCCTCGGACACAAGTTTGGAACCTTTGCAAAGTTCAAAGAGTTCAAGGCTGAAGCTTAAAAACAGAGTGGGAAATATGTGAAGCTTCTTAGGTCAGATGGAGGAGGAGAATATTGTTCAACAAATTTTCATATTTTTGCAAATCACAAGGCATCATCATGCAAACTACATCCAAGTATACTCCATGACAAAATGGAGTGGCTGAGAGGAAAAATCCGACTATAATGAACATGACAAGGAGCCTTCCCAGAGAGAAATGTATGTCAAATCTATTTTGGTTTGAAGCAGTAGCATGCTCAGTTTATCTCCTGAATAGATCTCCAATCACTAGTGTCAAGATGAAGGTCCCTCAAGAAGCATGGAGTGGGACAAAACTGATTTTTTCTCATCTTAGAACATTTGGATGTATTGCATTCACTCACATAACTTCAGAATTGAGGAAGAAACTTGATGATCGAAGAGATAAATTCATTTTTGTTGGGTACAATGATACATCCAAAGCCTACAGACTCTACAATCTGATTACAAAGAAACTCATTCTCAACGGAGATGTCAAATTTCTTGAAAATCAGTTCTGGAGTGAGTTTGAAAAATGTCATATGGACAGTCAAAATCCATTGCTTCCACTTCCTGAAAACACAGACAATTCAGGATAACAAACACATCAGCCTGTCCTTCCAAGATTACAGGTACAAGCACAACCTAAAAGTCCCCAGGACAACTCTTCCTCAAGCATAAATTCATCCTCTGAACTTCAAAATTAGAGAACTCGAATCTTGAGAGAAATCCATCAACAGTTGGATGATATTGATAAGCACAATCTTTTTGCATTAATTTCATGTCAACCTACATCCTTTAAAGAGGCATCTAAAGAGCCACATTGGGTTCAAGCTATGAACCAATAAATTGACTCCATTGAGAAGAACAAGACATGGGATCTTGTTGATCTTCCTAGACATAAGACAAGTATTGGTGTCAAATGGGTTTACAAAACTAAACTAATTGAAAAGGGGCAGATTGAAAAACACAAAGCAAGACTTATTGCCAAAGGATTCTCACAGCAACCAAACATTGATTATGGTGAAAGTTTTTCTTCAGTAGCAAGGTTGGACACTGTAAGGACTCTCTTAGCCATAGTGGCTCAACACAAATGGAAAGTATACCAGATGGATGTCAAGTCATCTTTTCTTAATGGTGTCTTAGAATAAGAGCTCTATGTGGATCAACCAATTGGATTTGAAGTCAAAGAGTAGCCAACCAAAGTGTGTCAGTTGAAGAAAGCCTTGTATGTCTTAAAGCAAGCTCTAAGAGCTTGCTACACCAGAATTGGCACCTACCTGAACAAGAGCATTTTCAGTAGAAGCCAAAATGATCCAACTCTATACACCAAAATTGATCAGCAAGGTAAAATTATGATTGTATGTTTATATGTTAATGACATGATATATACTGGAAATATTAAGTTAATCAGTTTTAAAAATTCCATGTAATATGAGTTTGAGATGACAGATCTTGGCATAATGAAATATTTTTTGGGGATTGAGGTTGAACAATCAACCAAAGGGATTTTTTTCTATTAGTAAAATTATCCAGCAAACATCATCAAAATATTTTGCATGGAAGACTATAATCCAACAGAAACTCCTATACCCCTAGGCACAAAATTGAGCAAGCAAGATGAAGGCCCTACAGTGGATTCTACTTTATACAAAAGTTTAGTAGGTAGTTTGTTGTATCTTACAACAACTATGCCTGATATTATGTATGTATTTGGCTTTGTTTTCGGGTTCATGGAATCTCCCAAAGATTCTCACTGGAAAATGGAGAAAAGGATTTTGAGATATGTTTTTGGTACTCTCAATTTTGATTTATGGTACACTCAGTCTGAAGATAATCATCTCTCTGGTTACACTGACAGTGATTTTGCAGGAAACCTAGATGATTGGAAAAACACCTTAGGGTATGCTTTTCACCTGGGCACGAACCTAATTTATTGGGCATCAAAGAAGGAGCCCATTGTCTCAATATCTTCTGCAGAGGCAGAGTATGTCGCTTATACTTCAGCTTACTATCAAGTTGTGTGGCTATGAAGACAATTGAATGATATGTCACATACATAAAAGGATCCAACTCCTATATTCTGTGACAACACTTCAACAATTGGTTTATACAAAAACCATGTTTTTCACAAGAAAAGAAATCACATTGACACTCACTTTCACTTCATATGCGAGCTAGTCAATAATGGTGAAATCTCCCTTCAATTTTGTGGCTCATGAGATCAACTCAAAGACATTTTTACAAAGCCATTGGGAAAAACCATTTTTTATTTTTAGAGACAACACTTGGGCATTATCAGTGCTTATGTTTGTAACTATTCAGTTTAAGAGGGAGTGTTAGTTATAATTGTAACCTCAACAATATGTGATTGTACACTGCCAGCGATTCTGGCCAGTTGTACCAATCGTTAGGATTTATTGTTTTGCTCTTTGATTCAATTGTAATGGTTCTCGCCTATAAAGTTCATCCTTTCATCTAATACGAATGCACTCTACACATTCTTGTTCCTTTTCTATCTTCTTTGTATTATCTTCTCTAATTCTTATTTTGTCAATTTCATTGAGTTATTCTTCTACGCTTTTGGTAAGAGATTCATTTATAAAAGAATAAAAAAAAATTATGATAGTGTTATAATAATAAATTATAATTCCATAATGAAATTATGGTGAGGATGTAATAAATTAAATAATTTATTTTACATATGGTTATTAAATATTACAAATGAAATGAATTTTTACACTTGAGAACTACTCATTTATGTTTATATAGAACCATCTAGAATGTGTAACGATATTTGAAGTTTTCGATTATATAAAGGTATTATGGAGATCATATATTAAGATTTAGTTGTTATTGGTTACTATTGAAGTTATAAAGTTAGATTGTTAGCAAATTACATCCTTGGTCAAATGCCATTATTAGTGTTAGTCTAACCTCAAATAAATAACCCTTATATGTATATCTATTATTGTTGAAGTTATAAAGTTAGATTATTATCAAATTACATCCTTGGTCAACTGTCATTATTAGTGTTAGTCTAACCTCAAATAAAGAACCCTTATATGTATATCTATTTACCAACAATCATCCTATTATGAATAACCATGTAGGTGGTGGTTACATTATTATCAGTTGTAAGTATTCAAATTTAAGGATTGAGAATAT
>ML852423.1:849-30348 GCA_009831015.1 Picea engelmannii
GGTTTGATACATATCCATAAACCCTTTTTTCAAAACAAGATATTAAAATATGAAAAAACAAATAATTGGAAACTTAAATATAAACAAGAGCTGCATGAACTAAGCTACCATGCAGCACTAGTGAGGAAATAAGTATGCAACCATCCAATTTACTTACATAGTCACTTAACTAAGTTTAAATTTGACCTCAAAACAAAATAACTTGGAGAAGCAACTTTAAATGCAATGTCTCATTCGTCTTTTGAATTTAATAATCCAATTTATGCAACCAACCAATTTACCTAAGTAGTCACTTAACTAAATTTAAATTTCACCTCAAAACAAAATAACTTGAAAAAGCAACTTTAAATGGAATGTCTCATTCATCTTTTGAATTTAATAATAAAAGGTTCTCATTAATGGTAGGCACATAAAAGAACCCCAAACCTTTGAGATTTGTGTAGGATTTGGTATTCATAAAGTTTATAACCCCAAAGCTAGCTCATGAAAATTGTGTAGGATTTAGTATCCATAAAGCTTATGTGGCAAAGTTCAAATTATATAGATTTAGTATTCAGTTTGTAAAGCTTATGTGGTAAAAGCACAAATCATATAATGGAAATGGTAGATGAACTATCTAAATGGGTAGAGAAACTGTCCAAATTAACATTTTTAATAAAAAAAAGAAATATTAAACTAAGATATAAAAAATGGTTTGATCTTTGGATGTTTCCATCGATAGATCTCTATCGAAATCCATTAATTTGAGTGCGCGAGGATAGATCCAAATATAGCAGTGGGAAAGTATGATCCATTAATTTGAATGCGCGATGATAGATCCAAATATAGCAGTGGGAAAGTATGGTTTGATTTGGTAAACCATCCGTATTGCATCCAACTCAGGATTGAATGCGCGAGGGAGAGAAATGAATGCTCAAGGGATACTTTTGTTTTCCCCGCCCTCCGTTCAACCAGAGAAATGAATGAGCGAGGGATACTTTTTGTTTTCTCCTCCATCAGTCTTACCAGAGAAATGAATGTATGAGGCAGAGAAACGAGCAATCTATTCATCATTTATATTGCATTAAATATAAACCGTCATCTCTGTAATATTCATCATTTATATTGCATTAAACATAAGTCGTCACTTTTATAATAAATTCTAGAATTTAAGTAAAATGAAAAAAAAAAACATTTACATATTACAAGTTAAGTTAGGATAGAGTATGAAAAAATTACATCGAAAGAAGTGAAGCCAACAATAAAACTTCAAATCTTATTACTAATAAAATTTTAAATAAATATTTTTTTTGTAAATTATTTAATAAAAAAAATTACAAACTATACTAAAAAATTAGAGAGAACATAAATATATTAAAGTCAAACCTAAACTAATATCGATTCAACGCTGAATCAAATGCTATAATCGAGTTATCTTTAACAGGGATTAATAAGATAATCTAAGAAAATACATACATGATCAAATAGGAAAAACAACAACAATTATACAAACGAAATGTACACACTGAATTAAGTTCTATATATATATGTAATTTTTATATTCAAATTAAAAATAAAAAAAAATAATATAACTTGGTATTCAAACCTCCAAACTACTTATAATTTAAGAACAATAATATATTAATAAATATTTATCATTTTTACTATTTAAAACTTATCATCAGTGATCCCATTATAAACTCTAAAAACATTTAAAATTCAAAATAACATATAAACAAGGGTTGTGAGTAGCCTATTCCTTGCCGGAGCAAAATCAAGATTGAATTATATTAAAAAGAGGGTTCAAAAAACATAACAAGAAATTAAAGAGGTGGATATAGAAAAGTCAAGGAGGTAGGTCTTTAACAAGAAATTAAAGAGGTGGATATAGAAAGTCAAGGAGGTAGGTCTTCAACTCGATGGTAGTTGTTATGATGTTCTTATTAAGTTGTGATTGTCAAATAAGGATTTGCATGCTATTGTGGACCTCTTCAAGGAGATAAGAAAGACAAAAGTCTTTTCCTTGAATAATAACTATCAATTACTTGATAAATGGATTTGAAAATGAAATTAAACAAATTTTGATGGACAATGTGTTAGATGAAATTAATAACAACTTGCAGATTGTTGTTGGGACACATGATTGCAAATTGATCATCCATTTTTTATGTAAGGCACATCTAATGAATGGTTTAAAAAAATATTTCAAGAAGATGATTTCCTTGGGATATCACCTATTGCACATAACTTTTATTCTTTCATACATGGCTAATAATCTTCTTAAGGCTTGTATCATGTTTTCCATTGAATGAGTTTTATCTTGGGATTGAAGCTCCTCAATTTGGAGATGATTCATTACTAGATTCTCATTAAACATGTTGCATCCTCTTCTTTAGAATTTGTTTCATTAAAAAGATTTAGTTCATACTAAGTTTGTTTCATTAGAAATGCTTAATATCCAAAATTTATTAAATACTTAATATTTGTTTTCTCCTTAGTCCACATTTCCTCTATATTCTTACCATTAGTTCCTTTGAGATTTCCTTATGTAAGATATAGACATCATTAGAATAGGTTTTTTCCCAAAATATTATTAGAACTTTGTTATATTCCAAAATTTATTAAATGCTTAATATTTGTTTTCTCCTTAGTCCACATTTCCTCTATATTCTTACCATTTCTTTGAGATTGCCTTATGTAAGATATACACATCATTAGAATAGGTTTTTGTCCAAAATATTATTAGAACTTTGTTATATTCGAACATTGAAATAGCTAATATTTTATTCATTTTCTCAACTACATCAATTTGTTGAGGAATATATGGAATTGTTAGTTTTCTCAAAATGCCATGATCTTTGCAATATTCAATAAATTCTTTGGAAATATATTCTTCTCCATTGTCACATAACTTAATAGAGCCTTCTCCATTTGCAAGGTGCATTATAAACTTTATTGATGATTATTCTAAAAGAAAAAAATGCCTCGTATCCCATTAGAATTGGTATGCATATTCATGTCTTATTATACTTATATTTGGTTTTAGTATCCAGGATTCAATATACATATTGAATGGATTGAAGTGAAATGATGTTGATTCTAAAAACAATATTATATAGGAAACTATTCTTTTTTAATAATAAATTACAGTAACATGACATACAAATTATAGTAAACCATAAATGGTAGTCTTGCTAGTTAAAGTGAATTTATAACATCTTTTTCACTTGAAGAGAAATTGTAACTACAAAATTAGTTCAAACCACTGAATGAGTCCAAATCTCTTTCCCCACAATAATAATCACTAAAGAATAAGAGCTTGTAATTTGAAATTACTAGTTAAAACCATTAAGTCGGGGTTGTGAAATAATGGAGTCATTATGACCATCAAGTCTAGCCAGATGTAACATTAGCCATACTGACATACTATCAAGGGAGTGTTAAAAAAGACCACTACTTAAGTTGCTAATAGTCACAATGCTAGATAACATGAGTTGGCTACACCTGCACAAACAATAACATTTCCAATTAGAAGCACTACACATTGGTGGCCATATCTAGCTAATGTTAATGAGGAAAACAAGATGCAACATTAATTAATTCATGATTACTTGGACAGATTAATTGAGACCAAAGGGCCTAAAATTTTTACATACTAACAAAAAAATGATCGGCACACCAAATGACTCATGCAAATATGTGGTTATAATGTATCCAACCAACATCTAAATAACGAGGATGCAAATTTGTAATACATCCTTGCCTTGTATACAAAGAATATTTATCTATTGACTCGAGTGGTATTCAAGTTGTGAAGCATTTCAACAATAGATTAGAGAGGTCAAAGAGTTAGCATCCACTGCCTTGCCAAAAAAAACTACAACGATTTAGCACTTGAAACATTCAACTATTTAGGATAGTCTAAGACAATAACAAATGATTGCAGTTGCTTCCAAAACATAAAAGTACACAATATCAAGACACATTATACTTTTCAGATATAAACCTTGAAATATGGGAAAAAATAAAATCAGATACATGGGTAACAAGAAAATAAAACTATTTATGTATCATTGATTTGTATACAAAGCTAGGAAGCAAAATCTGTCCATGTTGCTTTCGTTTATATGTAAAATGGTTTTGTTATGAGCCATTGATGGTAATGTTACATACCTTCTTCTCAATTGTGATGTGAAACAATATTTGATAAATTCAATCAAGTGATACAAACTCAAGTACAATGGAAACCTTTGTCCACAATTTCAACAGAGAAAAATAGGGGCCATGAAAAGATTATTCCCAATCAATAAATCATGTTCTTTTTCCTTCCCCCTATATTCCTAATTCAGTTTGCAACAAAAGGTAGTATCAAATTAAACATGTAATAAGAAATAGGTCCTTTGACACAAATAAAGTTGAACCATGTACAAAACATGATTATTTATCCCACAAGGTGACACAGTTCCTTGTAGCCACAAGTTAGCTAGGCTACCTCAACAAATATGAAGAATATATATTGACAATGTTCACCTACTTGTAAGTATTATGTATCAATATACACAAGAAGATCCATCTAATTGTAATTAGAGAATATATCTTCAAATATTCCAGGATCCTACATCCCCTACAAGTCACCAATCAACATTGACTTTGGAGACAAAACTTGCCTTGTTTTCATATCTTCAGCCCGATAGCCTTGATTTTTATATGGATACGGGAAAGAGAAAAAACGACCATCATCCATAACCTTGGGATACATAGGCTATCTATCATCCAATCTCACATATTGTTTGATATATGAATTCTTAGATTGTTGGAAGCTATCTAAATCAATTTTTTTTAATTGACCAAGGTCTTTGAAATGTCTATCATCCAAGCGAAGTTGTTAACCTTTGTCCAAAACATGATTTTTGAGTAGAGTATAATCCATGATCTAAAACTACAAGTATTGCAAAGTTACGCTATAAGAGATATCACAAGTCTGTAAGACATCCCATCAGTTAACTCTTCCTATGGCCAATAATTGTAATAAAGTGAATTAAACATTTGGGCATTTGCTTCCGATAATTCACCCTTGTTCTTATTTCCATTCACCATTTTCAAGAGCTCATCTAAATCAAATATTTCACTAAGATCCTGCAATTCAATATCTTAGAAAGAATCGAGAGGCTTTGTAAATTCATTGGGTTCAACTTTTATGGAAATTCACCGCACCTCAAAGTTTGATAATTCTCTTGAGACGACTACATAAGGAAACTCTACTTGTGGTTCATCTCTAAATCTAGGCAATGTGGTTAGGGACAAATCAAAAGTATTTCACCCATCTACATCTTGTGGTTCATATTTAGGTATGAGTCTAGGGAGAAATGTACATTCCTTTGTGTTTTAATTTGCATGAAGATCTAATGCAGAATCTAGTACACCAACACTTATCTAAACTTTAGAAGGAAAATATAATTTAGTAGCCTCAATACCTAAGTATATTTCTAACCCATATCTTTGATCAACCTCTGTAATTCTACGACCATTCCTCACTTCAACTCCTGCTTCAAAAACAACATCAATTGTGGGAGATTGAGACGAGGAAACATGGCTTAGGCCATATTTATCAAGAAGGGCATGAGTTTTGGAATCCTTCGACTTGCTAGAGACCTTGTATTGCTGAGATGTTGAACATTCTTGACATTGACATGTTACATGGATTGTTGAAGTAGAGATGTTACCGAGGACTTCTTCGAGGCACTGATATCAAGAAGAATCAAATGAGCACAATATTTGTACATAATGCTCGCAACATGAACATATGCAAGTGCAACCTCCTCCACTAAAGAGAATGTACCCAACCATAATTGACTTCAACGATTTAGTTCTCTAATTTCCACAACCCATTTCCCCCACATTCTCTATCTGAATCCTTTACAATTGCAACATCCATGATTATGAATGCCCTTTCCTTTCATGTAACCCTTCTTTGACCCTTTGGAAAGGGCTTTCTTGAGTCTTTTTGTGCCATGTTTTGAGATTTCCACCCTGTTGTTAAGCTCTTGCCACTTGGCTAAAGTTTCTATTATAGTGGCGAAACCATGGTTCACACTCCTCATTTTTCTTCTATTACAGAAAGACATATTGATTCTCAATTTAGATTTGGAAGTGATAGTTACAAGAAATCTTACAAGAACAAGGTCTCAATTAGACAACATATTGTTTATTACACGATATAATAATTGATTTACTATATGAAAACAAAACCCACAAAACACTCGAGCTAACTACATAATATTTTCTATCAGGAAATAAATGGTGTATGTGATAGGGAAGACATTAAGATAGAAAATAGTTTTTGTTATTTCCATTGTTATCATCCTTCCTCTACTTGGATTTTCCTATGTGATGTTACTAAGAGTGGATACTCAACATGGAACTTCAACATAACATTGTTGAAGAAAAATAACTTGACACCTATAAGGAATAATGCATACTAGCATGATAGACAATAAATTAGTGCTAATTTTCCTTTTGTTTTGTAACAAGGACTAGCTGCATAGAAGCCTCCATATTAATGTTCATTCTCTATTTACCTTATTTTCATGTTTCCCATATATTTCAAACATAAAATCTATTGGTTGTACATTAGACAAAGCTAGTTGTTTTACACTCATAGATGATTCTAGTTTTCTTTGAAATTTTAAGATGTTTTCTATTTTAGTGATGTATAAGTAATATTGTGATTGTGGGAGCATTTGGGGATGGAGGAAAAAGAAGAGAGGGATAAAAAAAATTAGGTTTTTGTAGGTTTCATAGGTGGAAGAGAAAATGGTAGATTATATTGAATATCCCTTTGAAGGTCGATCCATTTTTACTAAGGGGTCATTGTTGGATAGGAACCTAGGGGAAGGAGATATGGATAGGACTTAAAGGGACCAAGGGTCTAACTATGTCAAACACACAAGTTCTACCCAAATCCCAGTTCAAACTCATACAAGGAAAGGATAAGCAATATCTGCAATTGATAGGTTTGTCAGAATCTCTATGACAATAGTAAAGTCATTGTGTTGGACCATAGGATGAAAATACCTCTAACAAGGATTTTTTTTTTCTTTATTGTGCATGGTAAGCCATTCAAAATCTACTTTTGTATAAGTTTGTGAAGCATTGCTCCAAAATAGAACACCTATGTCGTTGAATCTAATTTTCTTGAACCCTCACAACTAGTGTTGGAGGGAGAAGGAAAGAAACCCTAAGGAAGACTTAGATTGGATTAGAGAATTGGAATGGATCAAATGTATCTAATATACTACAACATAAATCCTAGGCAATGGAGCTATGGGTGATGAAGTGAAGAAGAGTGTCTCCCCTAAGATAAACCTAGGAAAGAGAGTCCAAAAGTGTGTTAAACCATGAAAAAAGGCTAATATGGTTTTAGGTGAGGATACAAAGCTAAACCAGGTTGTGGAGTTGGAAAATCAAGATCTAATAGGGCATTTTTGGATAGGGAAATATAAAACAAGAATTTGGGGGAATGGATAGAAATTGAGTGAAAACCATTGCAAGGTTATACCCTGGAATTTTATTTCCTATTAAGGGAATGAATTGCCTTTATTTTCAAAGCAAAAGAAGATGCAACCAAGATATTGGGATCAAGATGGCTATCGGGTTTTACACCATTAACCTTTAAAATATGGACCCCTTTCTTCGACTCCTAAACAAAGTGATCCTCAATATAGATTGTATGGGTAAAATTGTTGTGCCTGCCTGTAGAATTTTGGTCCCTAGACATCTTCAGAGTCATAGGAAATAACATAGGGACCTTTCTAGAGGTAGATGATATATATCAAAGGAAAAAATCTCAAAAAATACCTACATCTTAGTAGAGGTGGATTTGAAGGAGGGTTAGGTAGAGGATATATAAATTGAGACCATGAATAAATAATATACTCAAACCCTATACTATGTGGTAAATCCATTTTTATGCTCAAGGTGCCATATCTATGGCCACCTAGTAAGTGATAAGATCCTCAAATTTATAGAAAGAGTGTGGAGAAGGAAAATCCCGTGAAATTTAAACTTGGTGGGGGAATTGTCAACCTATGAAGCAAAGGTGTTGGCAAGAAAGGAACTATAAAAGAAGGTGGAGGAAAAAATGATGTTGAAGGAGATCCCATCAATGGTCAAAATTTATGAGGAAGTAAACTCAAGAGATAAGATATTGATACAAGGAGAAATGTATGTGTAGAACCTTAGTAGCCACAAGACTATGGAGGAGATGGATATAGATAAACCTGAGTAGGACATAATTGTGATGTCTCCATTCCTAGTTTATGCCCTCCAATCTCTAGGTAAGTCTATCAGTTCTCTACCTTGCTATGAAGATTATGAAGCAGAACCCCGAACTCTAGCTATTGACCACTGGCTAAGGTTGGGAGTCTATAAGGGTTTATATTCTAAGGATTGCAGGAAAGGGAAGAAAAGTAAGTGGGAATGGGTTAGATTTTATTTGTTTTAGAAAGTCTAAGGGGATAGGTTTTGAGGCTAGGGGGTTAGATAGGCCTATGTCCAATAAACAAAAATTTGGGTGGATGTTGGTTCCAAATCCTCCCACTACTATGGAGGCATAATCAAACTCATACTAGGCTAGATACCCATTGAGATCTAGACACACTACTATGGTTCTTAATGAAACCGTTACTAAATGAGGGTTAAGTATGGATGTGGAAAATGAGGGATTTAATCCCGGAAGAGGAAGGAACTCACATTTAACCTTATCCTAGAACAAATCCCATAGAGAAATCCAACAAGGAAAGAAATGAACCTTAAATTGGACCCTTAGATCAAGTCAATCCCTAGAAATCTTTTCCCTGTGATTAATTCAATGTAAGGGGTTTGACCAACTCTAAAAAAGCTTTCTTTGGGTAGGTTAGTAGATATACAAAAGCATGGTGTTGTATTGATTCAACAAACCATGGGGAAAGGGAAAACAATTATTAGATATTTATTTAATGTCATGAAGGATTGAGAATTTTACTTCAAGGAAAACACCACTTAGTGGATGTTTTAGCGGAGGTTTTTTATGTTACAAGATTGGTAAAAATTATCAAAAAACTTCCCACTATTGACATTGGATGTTTTGGCGAAGGTTCACTATAGCTAAAATTTTAGTTGGTCAAAGATTCTAATGGAGTTTTTATGTTTGGTTCACTTAACATAGTAAAGTGCACTAGTGCTCCCCCATTTCATACACATTGGTGCATATTATATATTTTTAAAGCCTTGGTGCTTTTTATACTATAGAGAAATTGATGCATATTATATATGAGTGATCACTAGTGCTGATTATATATGATTGAAAAACGATGCATTTATATCCTTGCGCATCGTGAAGGATTGGTAAAAATAATGATAAAAATAACAATTATAGTAACATTATTGCAGAAGGGAACACTGTTGTTATTTTAGTTAAAAGCACTAGTGCTCTTATTACAATTATAAGCCTTGATGTTTTTGTACATGTATATCATACTAGTGCACACAACCATTTAAATGCACTAGTGCATAAATAAGTACTAAACACGTTATTTTATGTCAAATACATACAATGCACAATACATTTTGATGTTGATTTTTTGCATTTGTGGGTATGCAAATGCAATTTGTCGTTTTTTTATAAAAAAATTATTAGTCTTTAGAAATTAAATATTTTTTATAATAATATTGATTTTTAGATTTTAATTAATGTGTTTGGATATAATCATTTTATTAATGTATTGTATCATTTAAACAAATATGCCAATTGATTTGTATGCAACCCACGATGACCCCTTATAAATTCTACCCTTCATAAAACTCCGTCCACTCCAATCTCTTACCTAGTAAATCTCTCTTGCATAAGTCTCCCCTCTGACTTTTGGCACAACAATGAATTAGGGTTTAGGGTTTTGTTTAAGTCACTTTAATAAAATAAAATTCTCTCTCTTTTATTCATTTGATTTTTCAATGCATTGATGTAAAATGTGTGTGTGTGTGTGTGTGTTTTAATTCGGTGCACGATGCACCTTTCATATTTAAGCACATTGGTGCGCTACATTAGCATAGGTGCTTCATGAAAATATAAGTACAATCCTCCACATTTATTACTTTGTTAAGGTTTTAGCATAGGTATCCCATTCAATGCACACCAAAATACATCACACCAGTACACATTGTATAAACAAACATATCGACGTGCCAAAGTAAACTAGGTACACCGTTTTCATAAAAAGACTTTCAAAAGTCTATTTGAAGTTAATATATTACATTCTTTCCAAACTTTCTATTAGGAATGCAAACATGTAAATTGTAGTACTCCATAGGTTATGCAGAGGTTATTCTAATTTAAAGCACATGGGGTGGGACCTTATTCCCTTTGTTATTGTACTATCCTTCTTAATATCTGTTCCAATAAAATTATTTCAGTTCTTCGGTAAATTAAACTCGAAATGATATAATTGTTTGATCAAGTTAT
Source organism: Picea engelmannii (assembly GCA_009831015.1). Classification (NCBI taxonomy): domain Eukaryota; kingdom Viridiplantae; phylum Streptophyta; class Pinopsida; order Pinales; family Pinaceae; genus Picea; species Picea engelmannii. Next base: position 11,327 of record ML852423.1, read on the forward strand.
ATATGTATATATATTATCATTTGAAATATGCATACCACATGAGAGGGAAATATGTCATTTGAAATTATACAAATGATACTTAAACTCTCACTGATGCTAGCATACATTTCCATATCCTTGTGATCATCATCCAATCACACGTATTCCTTGGCCTCACACCCATTGAGACCTGTCACCATTGACAAATATTTGTCCCACTCCATTTGACATTAAGCCATCCCCTTCCGATTGTTATCCTCACGTATCTTCTCCCCATCATTCCATGGATGAAAAGTCTATGTCACTTGGTCAACCAAGGTAAGTGATAAGCAATTCCAATGCATTTTAGGTTGTGTTCATTGAATATAAACGAGATGACATACTAACACAACCTAAAATACACTAAAATATACACATTTTCCACATTTGTCTTATCTGTTGTGAATCATTTAACTCACAATTAGTATCCCAATGTAAACCAGTCCTTATGGTGTGCCAAAGTAAATTAGGTGCATTGGTTTCATAAAAAGGACCTTCAAAAGTATATTTGAAGTTAGAATGTTACATGATTTCCAAACTTTCTTTTAAGAATGGAGACATGTATTTATTTTTCTTTTGGATCTAATGCGGGGGGAAATGATAATAAATAATGGTTGATTCTTCATATTCTACATTCCACATTGTTCCAAGTTCATGAAGTTCTCCTTTTCCATTTGCAACAAGTCCAATTTTTATTTTTATTTTGATTATTTAATTGAATTTATTCTACCTTTGCATGTGCATTTGAATAATTATGCATTGGAGGATCATGATTCAAGAAGAGAAGATGGAAGATAGGGACTTAGTACATATCTCCCTATGATTCTAACCTCTTGCTTTTACTACCTATTTATGTTATGTATCGTTTGTAATGTCCCCATTTTGATCCCTTGATTAATCTGTAATTAATTGTGGTTTATGTTGTTTAAGTTCAGGATAGATATTTGATTACCATGTCATGGTAATCTGAACATATTAAATATTGTAAATACACATATATTTTTTTTTTTCAGTTAACGAAGAATCCAAACAATTAACTAAGCATGAGCACATATAGGGGCCATGATACCATGAGAGGGGAAGAGGGAGGGGGCATCAAGAGGGTTCTACATAGATGATTTTAGGGGCTAAATATCGCAAATGGGATAATTTTCCATGGTTTTTCCTAAAAAAAGATTCGCCAATTCACATTTTTTGTAAAAATGATTCGCCCAAATTCCACAGAATAAAATTATTTTACCTTAAAAATTGCCAAAAAGTTATAGAAAGTATATAAAATCCTTAGAAATTTGAATATTTTTACAAAACTATCGCTAAACGTTTTACATTTTGCATATTAAGGAATAATAAGATTAGCCCATGTTTTTACATTTTAATATAAATTTCCATCCTTAAAATCATCCCTGTGAATCAACATGTTAGAAATCCCAAGCCACCTTGCCAAGTTATTTTGTGAGAAAATATTATTTTTCTTCCTTTGACTTATCCAAGGCCAATCATTGAATGAATGTAAGGAGGTTGGTAGAAGAAGTCACCTCCTTAGTTATGAGAGTATGGTCAAGTACTCATGTGAAGAGACTGGTTCCATTAACTACATGGGAAAGTGGATGTGAGAGTCCTCTCATCAACTTATTGAGGTATGTGTTAAGTACAATCAATTTTGGAAAGTGTGCAAGAGTTAAAGCTTGCATGGGTAACATAGTGAGAAATTTGAGTAGAGAGGGAGATGAGTCTTAGGGAAGGGAAATGAGGGAGAAAAAACAATGAGGATACAGAAAGAGAAATCCATACATAGCGGGAAAGGGGGACAACCATGAAAACAAATGTTTGGCACCTTGAGAGAGAGGAAAAACTGGGATAATTGTTGGAGTTATAGGACTGCGACTGGGACCTTGCTGGGAACATATAGAAGAGCACTCGAGGAGGGAGGCTTATGAGGGGATGTGTAGTAGAGAAGAGTGTCCTGTCCTTGTGCTACGTGGGGCAGGTAATGGGGTTCCCAAGAGTTATTTTTTGCACATGAGAACTAAATAGATTGTTCCCAAGGGAAAAAATTCTATTTTGAGTCGATTAAATGCCCAGAAAATTCTCGAGAGCGCCAATTTATCCCTTGTGGTATCATGATTTGGCTAGCGAATGTCCTGTTATAGAGAGATTGACGTGAAAGAATACCTATGGTTGGGTGGAAAATCACTCACCCTCAGTTAGTTTGTTTGGAAAATAGTTCTTGAACAAATAAGTGTTTCACCTTTGATCTATAGATTCACTTGCATATTTAAATTATGGGAAATTGCATGGTTTATGTAGAGAAAGCATGGTATACTGGATAAAGAATTGAGTAGTTGTATGTTCTACATTCCCCGTGGGTAATGATGTCTTATTTTACTATTCAAATCCAATAGAATCCACAATATAGCGTCAATGTGACTTGATCTTTGAAAAATTACAAGCCTTTTAAATGGTTATCATTTGGTTACCCCCTGTTTCTGAGTTTCCCATCCCCCAACATATAACATTACAAGTCAATGATAGTTCCTCTTAGATAGAAACGAAAATTATCGAAAATACTCCACATTAGTCACAACAATACCTTTTCATCAATTAGACAAACTTAATATACAATCATGAAATCTAAGACAAAGTTTTTACTTGGCCTTTTGCATATTAACACTAGATTTAGGAAAATAATTTTATGCTTGAATTTAAATAAAGTGAGATATGCTCAATATGAGAGAAGTAGAGAAAAATGTTTTGGGGGTTGACAACTAGGTTATTTGCAGATAAGTGGAGAAAAATGTTTTGGGGGTTGATAGCTAGGTTATTTGCAGCTATAAGAAAGCATTAGTAAAGCATGTCTCAAGTTCAATTAGATCAATTAAAGATATGGTGGTAGGATGCTCAAAGTTATTAAAACCTTTGCATGCATTCAAATGATAGATAATTTTCAATGTTCAAATAACAATATAGTGGCAAATGATCCAACCTCAATGATAGAGTTGGGTTTAACCTCAGTTTAAATTCGTATTAAGCATTGATGAATAAAAGAGAGTTAAACCCGGTCGATCTCTTACTCACTCACTGATGCCCTGTCATGTCTTTGGGTCAGTGTTATTCCATTCTCTTCATCGAGCACCTTAATTCCTATTCTCCTCGGTGCTATGAATATGCAACTTTGAATTGGCACCCCAGGCCATCCTTGAACCCAGTGGCATCAACCTCTTCTAGCTCAACGATTGGATTAACTTTCTACCAGTGCTCAGGCTCTAAAATATAGTCGATGCATTGAATCATATTTGTATAAGCGACCCAAAACACCCTCAAACTAGCGTTTTCATGAGCTTCTCACCCATGCTGGACTAGCCCTTATCTTGATGCTATGGATTCATTTATTTTGTTGTCCCTTAGAGGTACCCTCAGACCGAGCTATATGCTCTTCAAGGGATCACTTTGTATTTTGATACCCAGATAAATCACCCCTAGGGTTTTACGAAAATTTGATGGAATTGGGAGGTAATATTTGGCATAGATAACGCTTAAGCCTTGACATAAAGATTTAGTTTAAGTCCAAATGAGAAGGAAATCCCCCCTTTTTTAGGGATACCTTTCATATCTCTAATACGCAGTTATGGGATTTGCAATTGGCTCGATTCTTCCCATCAATGCCAGACAAGTTTTATCCTCATCAACGATCAACCTGATTCTTCCCATTGGTGTTGGACAAGTTTTATCCATTAATGATTAGCCCGATTCTCCCCATCAAAGCTTTGTAATTTTTTTCCATCGACACTTTGACTAACACATCAACCCATCGACACTTTCCTAAATTTGTTCATCGACGATTTGAATTTGTGCCCATTGACACTTTAGCTGATTTTTCCATTGACACACTCTCAATTTCTCTCATCTGTGCTTCAAGAATTTTTTCCATCAATGTTTTGAGGAGAGAACCCTCATAGACTAGCACACATGGAACACAGTACATGTGGGTGCCATGTGGAAATGATGATGTAACCTTGCGGGTAATGCTTGAGATCTTTGAGAGATCACATATTCTTGTCTGAAGCTCATAATCGAGCATATCTATAGTTGATGGAAATCCCTTGAAGAGTAGATTTGATCTAGATATGCATACTTTGCATTCGAGTCGTGTTTAAGTAAAGTAGTATAGTGAAATCTCAGAAAAATTTCGTACACCCCACCAACCTAATGAAGTTTAGGGTTTGGGTATGTTACAAGTGGTATCAAAGACATGGTTCAAGGACTAGGCCTATACGGGCCAAAGATAAACCATAGAGACTAAAATAACCATGACCTTAGTACAAGCATTAAATCAACTGGGCTAAGGGAAGTGTGAGATCAAAAAAAGGGAATGAAGATTGTGAAAAAGGGTCATGAATAATAACCATATAATAATTTGTTTATTTTTTTCGGCACGAACAAAGAGATATAGAAAGTAGAGTGAATAATATTCACATATTCACGAAAATCTGGTCAAGGTAAGCACTACCATGGAAGATTTACAACACTATCAGGAAATTGAATCTGTAGGAAAGAAGTATTGAGACCCCTTTGGATATGTAAGAGACCATGACAAGTCTAAAAGAGGGACTTCAAAGTTGCAGGGATGATAACGAAAAGTTAATAAGAGCACACGAAGAGAAACATGAATTGAATGCTGCATTCTTAGGTGTTTGACATAAATATAGAAGTAATTGCACCAAACACAGATTTCAAGTAATATGGGTAGGAACCTATCAATGAAAAGACTCCATAGTAGTACTTCTTCGACATCTAGATAAGAAACATTGTCAGAATCCTTAGATAAGGACACAACTACTTCTGATAAATCATCCAATAATGGTATGAAGTCTGCTTCTTGTAAACATAAGAAAAGGAAGAATTCTAGAGATGGATTATGGGATGATTTTAGGAAGATAAAGACACCTACCTTTGATGGTGACGTGAAATCCGATGAAGAAGTTGAAGCATGGCTTCTTGGATTAAATAAATACTTTCAGCTGAACGATTAATCCAGGGATACAAAGGTTGGAGTGGCCTTTTTTAATATGAACACAAAAACTTCTAATTGGTGGGAAGATGTAAAAAATGTAAAAAGGATCAAGGAAAAGAAGGTCACATGGAGGAAGTTCCAAAAGTAATTCATGGAAAAGTCAAGGAAGTTCATGAATTAAAATTGGGACAACTGACCATGGAAGACTATGCAAACAAATTTTGGAGTTGTTGAGATATGTTCCATACATTTGAGATGAGAAAGTGAAAATGTAGTGATTTCTTAGTGGGCTACCTCAGTTGTACTAGGATAGGATTGAGTGTGATGAACCCAAAAATATATAAGAGACAATTTAGAGGGGAAAGTAATACTATGAGCAAGCCAAGCATAAACTAGAATTCATCAAGGCCTGGAAGGAAAATAGAATAGATAAATCTAATCAGAGTAAGAAGGGCTTCAAGCCTCAACAACATAGGAACCAAGAAAATAATTCCAAGCTTAGTTACCCAACATGGAGCAGATTTTAGTAGAACTTTCTAGTACAAAGTGGAAACAAGCTAGCAAATCCAGTAGAGGAAAAGATGAAGGAACACCGAAAGGGACCTTTGAAATGTTGGGGATGCAGAGAAGAGAATTTGATTAGATATTTCCCACATAGACAGGACAACAATAGGATGATCTGTTAAAGTTTATGTTATTATTAGGTTACTTTCAATGTACTAGATAACAATAGCATAGACAGGATCACTGAGAGAAACACAATCACAAGAGCACACAAGCATTTATCCTGGGAAACTCTCAAGGGGAAGAAAACCCAACAAAAATTCCTTAATATAGATAGCCAATACAATGCCAAGATAATGAACCAGACAACAGAGAATATCCAACATTGAGCAACACGCCTCTCTCTCTTCCTTCTTCCGGCAACCGTAAACTACAACTTCCTTCAAAACTTGCACACTAGATGAATGAGCTGAGTGTGTGTCTAAATGAGGTGATGGCCTCTCTTATTTATACAATTATGGCACGTGTGGAAGTGTCTCTTCACTGGCAGGGCCGACCTCTTCTTCTGGGTGGTTATAACCACCTTTAATATATTCTGGGGCCGACTTCTTATTTATCCTATTACAATTAGGGTTTGACCAATATGCAAAAGGGGAATTGGTCATTTACAATACCCGACATGATCAATCCACAAAAGGGGATTGATCTAATCAATAATAAATATATTTTATCTTTATCCACAAAAGGGGATAAAAATATTCTTTGCAGTTACACAATATTTTAACACTCCCTCTTAACAAGAAGGATATTCTTTAGCTTTTGACAGGTCACTGTATGTCAACATCAAACAGGGAGCAGCATCCACTGGATAACATCATCAACTAGGCAACATCATCAACTGGGTAACAACATCAACTGGATAACATCATCAACTGGGCAACATCATCAACTGGGTAACATCATTAACTGGATAACTGGAGGCATCCACTTGGTCATCTAGCATCATGATCACTGAATGGAATATCTATAAATCATCAGAAGTTTTGTTCTCTTTATCTTCGCGCAGAAGATACTCTTTCTTTCTTTCATCTTCACATAGAAGATACTTCTTTCTTATCTCCACACAGAAGATATCTTATCTTCACACAAAATATGTCTTATCTTCACATAGAAGATATTCTATGAGTTTTTCCATTCCTTTTATGTTCTCCCTTCTCTTGTAGTCATCTACCTCACCCATCCACTGGGGAGGACTACTACCATAGCTTCACTCCTAGTCATCCCACATGAACTAGAGAAGCTAAGATGCTAGCCTGGGCAAGACTAGACTCCCTTTCCATGATACACGCAGGATCACGACACAAACCTCAAGAGCTAACTAACCATTCCACATGGTCAAGGTTTGTGTTCCAGGCTACTCAATCCTTGGCTAGAGGAGAGTATCTGCCCGTTTCCCCTTGGAGAAACATACACATTCCTCTCTATGAGGGTGGTCACACCCCTCTCTACGAGGGTATTCTAGCATGTCCCTAGAGTATCCAAAACTCAACACTTGGACAGAGGCTAACCTTGGCAAATTTTTCATTCCCCTTCTCTACAAAGGTCTCTTCTCTTTTCCTTCTCTATGAAGGTCTACCTGTGGGATTGCTCTTTCCTTCTCTATGAAGGTCTTTTCTCTTTCTCCTTCTCTATAAAGGTCTAGCTCTGGGACTTGAAAAAATATCTTGTGGTCCAAAATGTTTCCATGGTATAATACCATGCTACCCATCTGTTGGGCACCATCCATCTACTGGATAACTTTCATCTTGATCAAAATATCTGGGCACCATCCATCTGCTTTCCTAACTGCATCAAATCACGATCCTCGATTTTGAACTCGAAGACATGGCTCCCTCTTGCACCAAACTAATAGCTTCTAATCATCATACTTGAAGTTCTGTTTCTGTAATATCCTGGGTGCCTTCTTGAGTTCGAACATTTCTTTCTGACTTCATACTGGATCAACCTGCTCCCTCTGCATCTATAAGAATGGTACTGGAGCAACCTGTAGTCACCTGCATCCTATCAACTCTATTTGAGTATCCATCTTTTTCTTCATCTTGAACATTTCTGTTCTGCATCTTTAGGAGCCTCCTGCTCCTATATAAATACTGGATATTGTCTGGTCTTTATTGACTGTCACCATATCATACGTCCTTCTCATGTTGTCTAACTTCTGCAAGTAATGGCATAAGTTCTTTCTTTCGAGACTTGTAAACTTACTTACAATATGCTTTCTTTGTCACTCTCATGAGTGATCATACATGAAATAAATATGTTATCTCTTTCTTCATCCTCTTCTTTGATACTTCCTTCATAAGTCTGCATAGACACTGAAATAAAACGAGGTTAATTCACATTCTCACAAAAATCTAACTTGTAATGAGAAGGTATTAAAGTAAACAAGATACTAAAAATAAACATGAATACTCATCTTTTGTTTTTGTGTGGGGAGGCTCTACAAACTCCACCATTTGCTATATTTCTTCAAATCAACTATCTTTAACTTAAAGTACATAATCCTTAATTTCTGCTAAAGCTTTCTTTGAGGGAGGAGATTCCTCTTCCTCTACCACATGTGCTTGATGCTTTCTTTTCCCTTTTCCTTGAGGACAGTCATAGGAAAAGTGTCCCAACTTTTGACAGTTGTAGCATCTGATATTTGAACCATCTCTCTTCTTATTTGGAACTCTTACGGAGTTATCTTATTTATTGTTCCTCCCGAAGGAACTTCTTTTGTTCTTTTGAACTGTAAGAGCTTCCTCTTCGTCAACAATTAATCTCTTCTGTTGGTCTGAAAGTCTAGATTCTTCGTGTGTGCAATCTGCCCATAACTTATCAAACTTGGGTAACTTGCTTCTTGTACACACTCCTTGTACAATGGGAATCAAAAATGTTGGAAACCCATTTAGGGTTGTGGTTACAAGTTCTTTGTCACTAATGACATCTCCAATAGCTGCAAGCTGATCTCTAATATGAGAAACTCTCATAAGATAGGATGTGACAGATTCTGAGCTGTCCATCTTCATATTACAAAGTTGATTTCTTAAGGTAAGATTCTGGCTAATGTCTTTGCTTTCATATAACCTGCTGAGTGCTTCATACATTTGCCTTGCTGTCTGTAGTTCAAATATATGAGGGATCAAGTGATCCTTTACTGAATCTGACACAATTCTCTTTGCTTTCTTTTCATTCTTCTTATGCTTGGTCTTTTCCTCTTCTTCATCTGGTTCTGGTACACCCACTGTAACATGTTCTAGGAGATCATTCTCGTCTAGGATCATCTGCAACCTATGCTTCCAAGATCTGAAGTTTCTAGATCCTTCTAGCCTGTATTCTACCCTCATGTTGGTAGTCATTCTTTCTTGCAGTAAAAACCCTAGCCTTTCGGGCTATAGAAATAATAAAAATCAAATTTCTTGGATCTGAAAACTGAACTCACCAAAAGATGCGCTAGACTAAGGCGAGTATGCTGGTACAGTCAGATTTCTGAAAATCCAAATTTTACCCCTTCAAACTTGATTTGCGAATTTATGGACTGGTGCTTCTGGTTTTCTGGTACTTCTGGTACTTTTGGTACTCTGGTTTTCTGGTACTTCTGGTACTTTGTGAAAACTAGGGTTTCACTTTCCGAGATATCTAGCCACTGAAAATGTGCACTGAAGATGCCAAAATGTTCCTTGAGGCAGGGCACACCTTTCTAGATGGATTTGAGGTTGGAAACCTTCTTTAATAAAAAACCTTAATTTTCATGTACGACAACAGTGACGTTTTTCTTTTTCCTGTGAAAGATGCTCTCTTCAGCTTAGCTCTAATACCATGTTAAAGTTTCTACTATTATTAGGTTACTTTCAATGTACTAGATAACAATAGCATAGACATGATCACTGAGAGAAACACAATCACAAGATTACACAAGCATTTATCCCGAGAAACCCTCAAGGGGAAGAAAACCCAACAAAACTTCCTTAATATAGATAGCCAATACAATGCCAAGATAATGAACCATACAACACAGAATATCCAACACTGAGCAACACGCTTCTCTCTCTTCCTTCTTCCGGCAACCGACAACTGCAGCTTCCTTCAAAACTTGCGCACTAGATGAGTGAGATGAGTGTGTGTCTAAATGAGGTGATGACCTCTCTTATTTATACAATTATGGCACGTGTGGAAGTGTCTCTTCACTGGCAGGGCTGCCCTCTTCTTCTGGGTGGTTATAACCACCTTTAATATATTCTAGGGCCTGTTTAATATATTCTGGGGTTGACTTCTTATTTAGCCTATTACAATTAGGGTTTGAGCAATTCGCAAAAGGGGACTAGGTCATTTACAATACCCAACATGATCAATCCACAAAAGGGGATTGATCTAATCAATAATAAATATATTTTATCTTTATCCACAAAAGGGGATAAGAATATTCTTTGTAGTTACACAATATTTTAATATGATCCACAACATACAAGAAGCTACAATAGTCGATGTTGTAGAAAGAAATGTCCCTAGAATTTATGCGGCTGTAGAAGATCTACAAAAAAATCACCAAGCATCGATGATAGAAGTGGAAAGTAAATTGATAAACAATATATTTCCATTTTGATTGACCCAGGATCTAATCTTAGCTATGTTGTACCTCAAATTGTTTACTCTTGTGCCCTTTAGAATTGTAAGCACAAGAAATCCCGATTAGTGAAACTAGCTACACGAACTAAGAGGAAAGTAAGTGAGCTAGTGGAAACATGCCTATTGGAAATGAATGGGTTGATTACGAAGGAAACTTTGAATATTTTATCATTAGGATCATATAATGTCTTAATCAACACAAATCGTCTCACAACACATAAAGTCAAATTGGACTACTACAGTGAAACCTTTGGTTGTGTAGATGACGATGGGAATTCAAGGATAATGAGGGGTATTTTAAAACCTATATTGGTTAGACAAGTTTCAGTCTTACAGCCGAAGAAAATTTTCAAAAAAGGATGTCATTTGTATGCCAAACATGTATTAGAGTTAGTAGCAAATGGGATTCTACAGATTGAAGACTACCCCATGCTTCAAAAAATCAAAGATGTGTTTCCAAGTGAGATACCAAGACTACCTCCTAATAGGGACCTTGATTTCTCAATTGATATTGTGTTGAGAGCTGCATCCGTATCCAATGCTCCTTAATGGATGAGTACTCCTGAGTTAGTAGAGTTAAAATGAAGCCACATGAGATGTTAGAAAAGGAGAATATTAGACCAAGTGTGTCTCCTTGTGGAGCACCAATGCTATTTGAAAAGAAGAAGGATGAAACCCTAAGATAACATATTGATTATAGACATCTAGGCAAGGTTACACTAAGAATAAGTATCCATTTCCGTGAATTGATGACTTATTTGACCAACTAAGAGGAGCCACTATCTTTTCAAAGGTTTACTTGAGATCCAGGGATCATCAAAGTTTGGATTAAGGATGAAGACATCCAGAAGACAACTTTAAGAACCAAATACAATCACTATGAATTTGTGGTGGTACCATTTGGACTTACCAATGCACCAACCATGTTCATCGGCCTTATGAATGGTGTCTTCAGTAAGTACTTGGAAAAATTTGTATTAGTCTTTATTGATGATATACTCATCTAATCCAAATCTGAAGTAGAGCATGAATAACATCTCAAAACAGTTCTACAAATATTGAGAGAGAAACAACTATACGCCAAATTCAACAAATGTGAATTCTACCAAAAGCAAGTTCATTACCTAGGACACATTATCTTGGAACAAGGACTTGTAGTCAATCCAGGGAAGATTAAGGCCATTATGGATTGGCCCACTCTGAGGAACGTGACATATGTGATATCATTCATGGGACTTCTAGGATACTATCATAGATTCATCAAAGGATTCTCTAAAACCAACCATCTTATCATGTCACTACAAAGTAAAGGAGTGAAATTTGTGTGGATTGAAAAGTGTGAGGAAAGATTTCAACAATTGAAGCACCTTCTCATAAGTTCACATATATTAAATATAATAGATCCAAATAAGGGCTTTGTAGTGTGTATAGACACATGCAAAGAAGGACTTGGTGGAGTCGTGATGCAGAACAGTCATGTGGTGAGTTATGAGTCTAGAAAGTTAAAGGAACATGAAAGGAACTATGTCACCCACGATTTAGAACTAGAAACCATCATTCATGCACTGAAAATGTGGCAACACTATTTGATGGGAAGAAAGTTCATAATGATGATTGATCACAGTGGGTTGAGATATTTATTTGGGAAGCCTCACTTGAAATCTCGATAGAGTAGATGGTTAGAATTTCTTAGTGAATATGATTTCGAGATAAAGCACATAAAAGGAAAGGAGAACAAGGTAGTATATGCCCTTAGTAGAAGCCTTGAAGTATGCATCTAGTAGCAATCAATACATGTGAGTTATATTTGAAGGATAAAATAAAAAAGGCCTTGCATAATGATGGACAACTTGTGCAACCAAGGGACAATTTGTTGCACCAATCACTAGATTGAAAGGTGAAGGCTATCGACTAATTGAAGAAGGATTACTAATCTACATGGGAATATTATACATTCCCAATTTGATAGAATTGAAGAAACTTATATTAGATGAACTACATAAAAAACCATATTTGAGACATCCAATTTACCAAAAAATGATCATTGTAGTAAAGAAGCAATATTATTGGCTGGCATGAAAAAGGATATTGTAGAATAGCTTGTGAGATGTCTCGAGTGTCATCAAGTCAAGGATGAACACAAGTGCCTAACAGGTTTATTGCATCCCTTGTCAATTCCCAATTGGAAATGGGAAGCAATATCAATGGACTTCATCATGAGACTACCGAAGATAGTAAAACAACATGATGCAATCATGGTTGTGGTTGACAAACTAAGCAAGGAGGCTCACTTTATTTCTATAAAATAAACCCACAATGCAGTCAACATTGTAGAAATTTTCATGAGAGAAATTTTCCCATTGCATGGTATACCCAAAACAATCGTATTTGATAGAGATACAAAGTTCACATCAAAGTTTTGGAAAGTGCTATTTGAAGGACCGAGGACTCAATTAAACTTCAACATCACTTATCATCCCTAGATAGATGGGAAAACAGAAAGGACAAACCAAATACTAGAGGACATGCTTCACATGTATGTCATGAATAAACCAACAAGATGGGAGGACTACTTACGTTTGGTAGAATTCGCTTATAACAATGGTTATCATGCATCATTGAATATGAGTTCCTTTGAGGCAATATACATTAGACAGTGCAACACCCCAATCAACTGGGATAATCCAGTGGAAAAAATTATACTCAGACCAAATATGTTGAAGGAAATTGAGTAGGAAGTCGTTAAAATTAAGCAAAATCCGAAAGCATCCCAAAATAGGCAGAAACGATACACATATAAGAACATAACAGACGAATAATTTACGGTGGGAGATCATGTGTATCTCAAATTCAGACCTCAAAGGAGTTCTTTGAGGATGGGAGCATGTGCTAAGCTTCCACCTCGATTTTGCAGACCCTTCAAATTATTAGAGAGCATGAGACCCATATCATACAAGCTTGCATTACCTCCTAATGTTAAAACACACAACATTTTCCATGTCTCATTGCTTAAAAAATATGTTTATGATTCTAACCATATCATTGATTGGGTTGTGATCTAGGTGGAACTAGAAGGAGAGTACCAACCATAACCCTTGTGTATATTACACAGGAGGGAAAAGTTGCTTCTGAAACATTCCATCACCCAGGTAAAAGTGCAATGGAAGCACTACGGGCCAAGTGAAGCTACATAGGAAATGGAAGATGCCATGAAACAAGAAACCCCCTTTTTGTTTTCATCTCAAAGAAAATAGTTGTAAGTAACGGAACATCGAGGACGATGTTATTCCAAGGTGGAGGGGATGTAATGTTCCCACTTTGATCCCCTGATTAATCTATAATTAATTGTGGTTTCTGTTGTTTAAGTTCAGGATGGATATTTGATTACCATGTCTTGGTAATTTGAACATATTAAACATTGTAACTAAATAATTTGAACATGTTATTCCAAGGTGGAGGGGATGTAATGTTCCCACTTTGATCCCCTGATTAATCTATAATTAATTGTGGTTTATGTTGTTTAAGTTCAGGATGGATATTTGATTACCATGTCCTGGTAATTTGAACATATTAAACATTGTACACACACACACACACACACACACACACACACACACACACACACACACATATATATGGGGAAGAGTGAGGGGGACTAAAGAGGGTTCTACATGTTAGAAATATCTAGCCACCTTGCCAAGTTATTTAGTGAGAAAATGTTATTTTTCTTCCTTTGACTTATCCAAGGCCAATCATTGAATGAATGTAAGGAGGTTGGTAGTAGTCACCTACTTAGTTATGAGAGTATGAGAAAATACCCATGTGAAGAGACTGAAACCATTAACTACATGGGGAAAGTGGACAAGAGAGTCCTCTCATCAACTTATTGAGGTATGGGCCAAGTACAATCAGTTTTGGAAAGTGTGCAAGAGTTAAATCTTGCATGGATAAAAGAGTGAGAAATTCGAGTAGAGAGGGAGTTGAGTCTTGGGGAAGGGAAATGAGAGAGAAAAAAATGTGAAGATATAGAAAGAAAAATCTAGACATAATGGGAAAGGGGGACAACAATGAAAACAAGTGTTTAACACCTTGAGAGAGAGGAAAAATTGAGATAATTGTTAGAGTTACAAAACTATTATTGGGACCTTGTTGGGCACATACAGAAAAGCATTGGAGGGGGGAGGATTCTGAGGGACAGTGTACAAAAGAAGGGATTCCTCTCCTTGTGCTGCATGGGGTAAGTAATCTTGTGCCCGGAAACTGTTTTTTGTACCTGAGAACTTAGCAAAATTTTCACAAGGGAGTAAATTCTATTTTGAGTCGATTCACTGCCCAGAAAATTCTAGAGAGTGTCAATTTCTCCCTTGTGGTATCATGGCCAAGCTAGGGGGTGGCCTATTGCAGAGAGATTGGGATGCAACAATGCCTATGGCTCGGTGGAAAATTTCTCACCCTTAGTTTGTTTGTTTGGACAATAGTTCTTGAACATATAAGTATTTCACCTTTGCTTTGTAGATTCACATGTGTATTTAAATTATGGGAAATTGCATGGTTTATGTAGAGAAATCCTGGTATACTAGCTAAAGAATTGACTGGTAGTATGTCCTACATTCCCCGTGGGTAATGATTTCTTATTTTGTTGGTAAAATCCAATAGAATCCATGATATAGCATCACTTTGGCTAGATCTCTGAAAAATTACAAGCCTTTTAAATGTTTATCACTTGGTTGCCTCTTGTTTATGAGTTTGCCCATCCCCCAACATATAACATTACAAGTCAATGATATTTCCTCTGCGAATTACCGAAAATACTCCACACTAGTCACAACAATACCTTTTCATCAATAGAAAAACTTAATATACAGTCATGAAATCTCAGATGGGGGTTCTACTTGGCCTTTCACATATTAACACTAGATTTAGAAAAACGATTTTATGCTTGAATTTAAATAAAGTGATATATGCTTAATATGAGAGAAGTAGAGAACAATGTTTGGTGGGATAATAGTTGGGTTATTTATAGCTGTAAGAAAGCAATAGTAAAGCATGTCTCAAGTGCGATTAGATTAATTAAAGAAATTGTGGCAGGATACTCAAAGTTATTAAAAAACTTTGTAGGCCTTCAAATGGAAGATAGTTTTCAATGTTCAAATAACATAGTGGTAAATGATCCAAGATCAACAATAGAGTCGGGTTTATCCTTGGTTGAAATTTGTATTACGCATTGACGAATGAAACAAAGTTAAACCCAATTAATCTCTTGCTCACTCACCAGTGCCCGATCACGTCTTTGGGTTAGTGTTATGCCAGTCTCTTCGTCGAGCACCTTAATGTCTATTCTCCTCAACGCTCTGAATATCCACCTTTGAATTGGTGCCCTAGGTCATATCTGAACACAGTGACATCAACCTCTTCTTGCTCGACACTTGGATTGAATTTCTACCAATGCTTAGGATTTGAAATATAGTCTGTGCATTGAATCATATTTGTATAAGTGATCCAAACCACCCTCCAACCAATGTTTTCATGAACTTCTCACCCATGTTGGACTAGCCCTTATCTTGACACCTTCATTGTCCCTTAGAGGTACCCTAAGATCGAGCTATATGCTCTTCAAGGGATCACTTTGGATTTTAATACTCAAAGAAATCACCCCAGAGGTTTTACGAAAATCTGATGGAATTGGGAGGTAATATTTGGCATAGATAGCACCTAAGGCTTGACATGTCGATTCATTCAAATGCTAGATGAGAAGGACCACCCTTCTTTTTGAGGTAAATACCTTTCGGATCTCTAATACATGGCGATGAGATTTGCGATCGATCTGATTCTTCCCATTGACGATAGACAAGCTTTATCCTCATCGACAATTAGCTTGATTCTTCCCATTGATGCTGGACAAGTTTCATCCATCGGTGATCAACTTGATTCTCCCCATTAGAGTTTTGCAATTTTTGTCCATCGACACTTTCTTAAATTTGTTCATCAACGATTTTAATTTGTGCCCATCAACACTTCGACTGATTTTTCCATCGACACATTCTCAAATTCTCTCATCGGAGTTTCGAGAAATTTTTCCAATGATGTTTTGAAGAGAGAACCCTCGTCGGCTAGCATGCATGAAACACAGTACATGTGGGTGCCACATGGACACAATGATATAATTTTGTGGGTAATTCTTGAGATCTTTGAGAAATCATATCTTTCTGTCTGAAGCTCAGAATCAAGCACATAGTCGATGGAAAGCCATCGAGGAGAAATTTGATCTAGATATGCAGACTCTGCATTAGAGTCATGCTTAAGTAAAGAAGTCTTGTGAAATCTCAGAATCTTTTTTTATACCCCATGAGCCTAATGAAGTTTAGGGGTTGAGTATGTTACATCTTTGCTTTGATGAGACCTATTGAAATTCTAGACTTTTGATAAGACTATTTTAATATAATTTTGCTTTCACTATTATGGACTTTATACATTTTTTAATATAGGGATTTTTGCCATTTAAAGTTAATATAGGATATTAGTTGACATGTTAGAAGAGTATAGAATATATTTTTTCTTAAATAAACTTTAAATTAGACTCTTTTTTGATTAATTCTTTACACACATACTAAATGTAACTTTTTTCTTCTTGAATATGAAGTTACGATTTTTTCCTTGGAAACAAAAATTGTATTTGGTTGAAATTGATTAATCATTAGGAGGTATTGTGATCATTATGCAATTTAACTAAGTTAACATTCAAATAATTGTTAATTTGGATATTATCTATTATCTTAAACATGAAATCATTAAAAAAAATCATTGAACATTCCTAAGTAATATTTCAAATGCCAACCCAAAAGCCTCATGATAAAAAATTAATAGTGTTGAGGGTTTAGAAATTAAAATTGTGACTCTTGTCATTATCAAATTTCACCATCTATTTATCAACATGAATGGAATCATTTCATATATACTGTGAATTGATCACATTAACCCATCATTAAAAACATTCATTATAACATTAAATCATAACTGGAAACTATTAGAAATTTATTATTGAACAAATCTATTCCTCACACAAGAATTCATCCATTATCCACATACGCAATAATGACATAATAATGGAGAGATTTCTCCATATGGGAATCAATGGTATATTTGTATTTCAATTGAAAATTCACTTTGTATTGGAGTTGAAGGTCATTATGTTTGGTGATATGTTTTTGTTGCTTTGAGGGTATATTTGTATTTCAATTGAAAATTCACTTTTGCATTGGAGTTGAAGGTCATTATATTTAGCGATATGTTTTTTGTTGCTCCCAATTGGATTTACATGAAGAATTCAAATGACTATTGGCTTAGGGTAATGTAAGGCACTCTAACATATTACACAATTGGTGAAGGAAGAGAGGATTGTGGTTTTAGATGTAAGTGACGAGGACAAAGAAGTGAATGATAGTGTGAAGGCCCAAGCTAAATCAACCAACATCCAATAAAATGCTGATGTAAAAATGAAAAAATTAAAAAGAATATATATATATATATATATATTCAAGTAATAATGTGTTGCATTATAGTTTCAAGTTGATAAGTGTAGACAAAAAAGTAGTTTGCAACAAAACAAAAACAAGATCAATTCCCAAATGCATGGCTCGCCTATATGAATATGAATGTGATGGAAAATAACTTGCTAGGTAGGTTTTGTTCAGATGTTCCCAATCAGGGTCCACCCGAGAGCAACCAACAGTTCAAACCCCAAAGATTGCATTCACTGGAATGGCAAGCCCATCTTAGGGACTGTATTTAGTACCCTCATCCAATTTCATAGAATTATAACGTGCAATATGAGCATCAAAGAGAGTCCTGATAAAAATGCAAAGCATATCTTTCATTTTAGTGAAGCTTGTATGATAATGTACTTTGTTTGCCTTGAGCATCCTTGAAACTTCCTTCCCTGAATCATAGGCCCTTATAAACTGATCTTCGATATCCCTAATAACATCAAAACAAATCTTCATCCTACTGGAATCGAAAACAAGAAGATCCTTCAGCTCCAAATGAACTTCATCATTTAAAGCATTGAGCGCCTCAACTTGCTGTCCACATGTTTACTTCAACTCACTTCTTTGCACCAATGGCAGGCAATTTCTCTTCCGCATTTGCTGCTTCCCCGTCTCCAGAACCAGCACAAGCAGTGTCAGGTTGCTCATGGTCGTGAGCAGAATCCTCCGTAGATGCAGTGACCTCTACAGTCCGTTCCTGAACCTGCATTTCTCTCTTCTCCTCACCATGATCATCCTCTTCAAGATCAAGAATCCCTTCTTCTTCCCTTGTTTCAAATCATCTTTTGAGTTGTGACTCGATCTCCTATGCTCATGAAAGACAAATTGGTCTTATAGGGGAGTGAATGGGTTGAAGAAATCCCAAGAGAAGTTTTGTGGCGGAGAAGGGGGAGGAGGAGGATAGTCTGGATTTCTAGTAATACTCCCATTGTCGTATGAAGCAGCTGGACCAAGAGGAGCTTGAAGAGGCATGGTTGCACTGAAAAAGTCAGTCATCCCATATTGTGGAAGCACGTAGGAGTCCATCCTTAGAGAGGGATGCCTCTCCTCAACTGACATGGGTGGGTTTCCAAGTGATCTCAGATAATGGGGACTCTTGTAGGGTTAAGGAGGATACTTGTCACCAGGTGATGAAGATATAGGATTCCCTTTCGCACATGGTGGAGATGGGGGTGGAGTTGGAGATGGGGATGGGGATGGTGACGCTGGCGATGGGGGTGGCAGTGGTGCTTCTGGGGTTTTCTTTGGCAGAACAATTGGTTCGGACGTTGTTGTGGGCA
>WSFP011376284.1:0-30348 GCA_009831015.1 Picea engelmannii
CTCATCATATGGTTCTTGAAGTGTGCACCGTGATCAGTGACAATGGCGCATGGTACACCAAAATGAGTTATGATATGGTTGAAAAGAAACAGAGCTGCGGTACGACCATCATTCAGGAAGGTAGGCATAGCCTCAACCCATTTGGTAAAGTAGTCGACGACGACGATTATATAACCGTGCCCCTCGGCTGAGGTAGGATTACACTGCATGAAATCGATACCCTACTTGGCAAAGGGGCTAATGGCGATAATGGGGTGCAGCGTAGTAGGGTGGGTGTGTGCATTCTTGTTAAAGACTTGATAGGGTGGGCATTTTTTGACTGCCTCAATACAATCTTTGAAAATCGAGGGCCAAAATTAGCTGGTACGTAGGATTTTTTGGGCTGTGGTCATTCCAGAAAGGTGACCGCCACAGGCGCCAAGGTGACAATCGTTTAGAATGATTTTAGCCTCCTCTTGAACTAGACATCGTCGAAGGATAGTATAAATACCACGACGATACAAAGTGTCATCGACGATAAGGTAACGACAAGAATGGTGGCGAATACGTCGACGCTCTTCGCGGGAAATGTTAGGCTGAAAACGTTGGGTTTGAAGGTAAAGGAGAATGTCTCCATACCAAGGATCAGAGGTGTTGATGAGGAAAAGAGATTCATCGGGGAGAGAATATGTAGGTTCGATTTATTCATCGGCACGAGGGAGAGCATAGATGAGCTCTGCAAACACAGGGAATTTTTGGCTTTGGACTTTGTAAATTCAAGATCGAATTCTTGAAGGATGACGATCCATTTAGAATATTTTCCCCCAAGTACTTGACGTGTCAAGACATGGTACATGGGGTTGGAGTCCGCAATCACTGTGATGGTGCGTAATAAGATGTAATGGCGGAATATCTGGACAGTGATGACGACTACCAGAGCCAGTTTCTGTACATGTGAGTACTAGAGTTCGGGTCCAGATAAACTCTTTCTCAGGTAATAGATCACATGTTCTTCACCGTTGGGGTCCTCCTGAACTAACACCATTGCAATAGTGGAAGTGGAGGCGGCTAAGTAAAGGATATAGTCCTTTGTGTAATCTAGAGGGTGCAACAAAGGCGCGTGGGTCAAGGCATTCTTGAGAGCATCAAATGACCATTGAGCGGTGTCATCCCAGATGAAAGGGGTGTTCTTCTGCAGTAACCGCATAAATCCTTTAGTTATCTCGGTGTAGTTGCAAATGAAATGGCGAAGTAAGTTTTCTTTGCCTTGCAAACTTTGGAGTTGGGTAAATTGGTAGGTGGGGGTAAGGCTAGAATGGCCTTGATCTTTAAGGGATCCACCCTAATCCCGTCTTTTGGGATCAACTGAGGAGGAGACCAGATTCAATAGCAAAAGTGCACTTATGGGGGTTCAAGCGAATACGATAGAACGGACATCGAAGAAAAATAGCCTGTAAGTGATCAATGTGATCAGATCGATTGGATGAGTGGGTAGGTAAGTCATTGAGGTAAGTCTCTGCGATATTCTTGGAATCATGGAAAGCGTACGACATGGCCCGCTGGAGAGTAACACCAGCATTTTTTAGGCCAAAAGGTAGCTTTCGATAGGTGAAAGTTCCCCATCGACAGATAAAGGCTATCGTATGTTGATCAACAGGTAAGATTTCAATCTGGTTATACCCAGAGAAGCCATCCATGAAAGAGAAGATTGCGCTCCCAGCACAATTATGGATGATTCGGTCGATGAAGGGCGTAGGGTAGTTGTCCTTTGGACAAGCTTTGTTGAGATCCTGATAGTCAACACAAACACGGATGGTCCCTTTTTTTTTGGCAACCAAAACAAGGTTGGAGACCCATTCTGTCAAAGGGATAGGATAGATAACCAAATTTTAGAAGTTTCTCAACTTCTACCTTTATGGCTGCAATTTTCTTGGGATGAACAGGGCGAAGATTTTGTCGAACAAGTTTCGCGCTAGGGTAAGTCTTGATTTCGTGCATGACGATTGAAGGGTCGATCCCTGGAATTTCCTCATAGCTCCATGCAAAGACATCGCGGAATTATTTAAACAAAGCGGTGTAAGAGACCACTTCTTCGGGTGTGCAATTAGCACCAAGGTTAATGTTTTCCACGACACCTTCTTTGATCGAAATATCGATAACGATCGTAGTAGAGATGTTACCTATATTCCCCTTAGAAAGAGTATCTTGTGTGAGGATGGGAGATTGCGAAGAATCGGTAACATCGGGAGGGAAGACAGAGTGTATGTCTTGGTGAATTTCATCCAAAGGCATAAGAAAAGAGGATCGATGATGGTTATCATCCCAAGGTAGATCGTCAATACTAAGCATTTCCATAATAGATTCGTCAGAAGGAAAGATTTGGGAAATGTAAGCGATGAAAGATGATAGGGAATCCAACCATGAAGGCATCGACTAGGCATCAGGTGCCAATAAATGTGGGTTGTTTGAAGAGGGAGAGGTGGATTGAATAGCTACGTATGCGGCCTTGGCTGGGCTAAGTGGCATAGTGTCACTGAGAACATCGAATTCTAGGGGACTAGGTACAATCCAAGGATCAGATGATTCCAAGGATTGATAAGTCATAGTCAAGATCATATTGACGGCAGCAATATGATGCGTAGTAGGTGGAAGTGGTGTAGGGAAGGTAAACATGAGGCTAGAATATTTCAACAAGCCAACACCAACACTTTCATACGTAACTAGGTGGTCTCCCAAAAAAGGAATGTTGTTGGTGACAGGGACGCGAGCATCGGGTGTGCAGAAATCGAGTTGATCGACAGTGAAAATTTTGCCTTGATGGGGGAATTGTACACATCGAAACACCGATGAGGTGATGGCAGTCATAGCATAGAACCAACATCTTCTGAGTAGTAGGTTGTAATCAAGGGGGGCATCGACCACCTTGACATCAACGGTAACAATTTTGCGGCCCAACTGAACGACTAAGGATTGTAACAGTCCATGAGGATGAAAAACTCATTCATCAAAAGTGCATAACATCATAGGGGATTTGTTAAGGACAGGTGATTTTAAGCCTTTCCAACAAGCTAAAGACATGACACAAGTAGAGGCTCCCTTATCCAAGATAGTTCGGTGGATTTGTTGATTTTGAACAACAACATCGATTTGAAAAGCTAGTTGGTGGCAGAGTCATGGTTGATGATCATCCAGATTAAACATGAGATTGTTAGATGACTTAGGGTCAAAAGCACTAGTAGCAAATAAGAGCGTTCTATGTTGGCTAGGATAGTGTTTTAGAACTTCCAAAGCAGACATAGCACATGGTGCTTGAGCCAAATCTTCTACAATGTTGTAGTTTTGGGCAGCCCGTGAACTAGGATTGAAAGTAGATTTTCAGATAGTGCTCTTAGGAGGCCGTAAGATGGAGTCAAATGAAGGTTTCTCAATCTGAAGCAGCCCGGATGGAGGGCTGGCAGACGGAGGACTAACGGAGGATGATAAGGGGTCTGGTACGAAACCATTAGTAGTTTTCGGCTTATCAGGTTTAACTGGCGTGTCATATGTCGTAGTGTGAGTGGTTAGATTAACCCCGTTAAACTTTTAAATGTGGGCACTTGTCGAGGCCTCATCATGGGGTTGGTTGGAACTGCCTCCTGTGGTGGGGGTTTGAGCAACCAAAGATTGTTGTTGTGGAAAAGGCTGAGTAAACACAACGGGTTGTGAATTTCCCTTGAAAAGCTTGGCCACTTCATCACGATGTGGACAGTCTCGAGTGTAGTGATCATCACCACAAATGAGACATGGGAATTTCGATTTTTGTTGTGGTTGTTTTTCGACAATAGGGGTTTGAGGTTGAGTTTTTAGTTGTTCATTGTTGTTGTTTTTCTTTGGTTTATTTCTTGCTTTCTTCTTTCCCCTGAGTTGTTGTGAAGGGGTTGATTGGACCGCATTCACCTCAGAGACCTGAGTTTGAGGGGGGGTAAAAGAGGGTGCAGTCGGACTAGGAGCCGCTGTCGAAGCGAGCCATTGAGTTGTTCCAGTCGACTGGGAAGTAGATTGGGTTTTGACGGAACCAATAACTCCATCCGTGTGCAAGGTAGACGATGGTTTGGATGGATCTTTAGTGGCACAGGTAGAATTTGGTATCAACTCGTACAGAGTACCAGATTGTGAATAAACTAAGTCTAAGTACTGAGATTGGGAAATATCTTCTTCCTCGGTGACTACACAGTCCATGGCAATATCACGAGCGATCTGGGGTAAAAATGATTTAGTGAACCATTCCGCTAATAATTGGTCACGAATGACCGCTTTGATTAGCCTTCGTCGTTGTATCCATTCATGAATATGATCGGAGATGTGTATCGAGGTTTTATGACGAAGGGAGGTCAATAGTTCAGTACCCGTCTCACATCGAATGGGTAGTTGGAAGTGTGTGAGGAAGGATATGGCGAGGGAGTTGAAGTCGTGAAAAGAGGTACATGGTAGCTCAATATACCATTTTGTTGCAGAACCTGTAAGAGTTCGTTGGAAAAGACGCAAATGTATAGAATCGTCCATGAGGGAGTTGGATGAACACCACAAATGGAAAGTCATCGCGTGGTTGTTTGGGTCTTCTTCGGACTTTCCATCGAATTTTGGGATATCAGAAGGAAGTTTAGTTGGAATAGCTGGCCAAACCAGAGAGTGATAAATAGGATCATTCATTAATCGAGACAAGTCTGGAAGGTCCAGGGTTGCTAAAAAAGGTAGTTGTCGGTTAACCTGTGGGTAATGCTGGTGTGGCATGGGGACACCAGTAGGGACATACATTGGGTTATGCAGATAGTTGTAACTAGTGGGCCCTCTTGTATGAGGTTGGTGCTGACTAGGGTACACAGGATTTGAGTTGTTTTGAAAATTATGTGCGAGCGGAGGATAACTAGATGGGTTTTGAGGATTATAAGCTGGATTTGGGGTTTGTCCAAAAGGGGGTTGTTGTAGAGCTTGAGAATTGTGTCCTGCCGAGAATTGTGTCCTGCCGAGAATTGCAGGTTTCCTGGAAAAGGGATATTCCACGGATTAGGTGTGGAAGACACATTTTGTCCATACGGTTGATGGTAGGCTCCGGATTGAGGGTGCCCCCCAAATGGAGGTAGAGTTCCCAGAATTTGAGAACCAGACATAAATGACTGACCAGTACTGCAGAATGGATTAAGACCACCAAGACCGGTCCCTCCGGGTTGTTGGATAGGTATGGAACTTCCCGACATAACTTGGGTAGTAGTGGCAGTGGAAAAATTCAGTGCTCTGTACCCAAAAGGGAGTGATGATGTAGGTCTTGGTGTTACTGGTGTGCCAATAGTAGCTTGGCTAACCACCGCGTTACCGATGAGAATTGTCAGAATGTGAGGGACCATTGTAGAATGGGTCATCTGGAGAGGAAAAGTAGACCTTGGGCCAATGGACGATGTGTTCGGACCGGCGGATGGTGTGGCCGTAAAAACGATGGTACCGGTAAAATGATTTAGGGGTATGGTGTAGATGATAGGTGCGTCAGCACCCATCCCCGTTCCATAAATATCCCACACCATGCGCGACAGACTTCGAACAATGTATGCGGTCCAAAAGGGGTCATCAGCTAAAGGGTTTGAACGAGACCCAACCAGAATGTCAGAAGGATTGACGACGACAAATTCACCAACTGAATTCAGTTGGAGGACACATCGTTCATATCCCTCCAGAATGTGGAAAGCTTCCGGAGATTCTGAAACAATTCGAAAATTCTCTAAAGGAGTGGGAACTTCTTCTTGGGAAGTTGTAGTATCTTGAACCTCACTCTATTGAGGAGATTTCTCCGTAGAATGAAGGGTTAAAGGGGTGTTCCCTTCCATATTTTCTGGAGGAAGTCCCTGTAGCCTCCGCAAATGGCGTGGAGGGTCGATGTTGGCGAAAAATATCTATGGACAACTACCGAAAAGAAACAACATACGCTAATAGAATCTAAGAATCACAAGCAAGCAAACAGGGCCTTCTCTCGATGACCGTACTAGTTGGTGATGAAATCCAACATCACGTGATCAAGTCAAGAAGGGGCGGGGATATGTTGGAAGACTTACAATGGAAACCTGCTTAACGGACTTACGCCTTGGTGCAAGCTTCCACGCAGTAATTGTGGATTTACCCTCCAAGGAGCCCGAGTGAGTTTGACCAATGTCTACTCCAGGTACAGTGAGACTTCCCTTCACTATCACCTTTTGTAAGACCCTAAAGATTATGGCCACTAAGGTTACCAATTCGCATTCAGCCCCTGGGCGGGTACAGTCGACAGTCCGATCCGAACGTACGGGCAGGGTATCTAGCCTGAAATCAACTTGAAAGGATTCCATGCAGTAATTGTGGATTTACCTTTAAGTGATCCTCATAATATGATCTGACCACTATAATCAGTCAAACCATGGAGGGATAATCTCCGTAGCTGTCCCGAATGCGACCTCGTGCGTAACCCCTATGTGAAAGGGGGATCCCAGGCAGACTTATACGATAATTGGATTTGAATCTCCCTAACTCAGGATGCTAGTGTTTGTTTTGGAAACTTTGGAGAGTTATGCTTACATCCTAATCCAAAGTACTAAGCCTAGTCTACTGTTGGTGGAGGATCCTAGAAAAGAAAATGTTCTAGATAGTTTTTAATTAGCGTTCATTTTATAGCTGTTCTTTACTCAAAAGGGGGTGCATGGAAGTGAAACGGATGGAATTATGAATCAGTCCCAAAAATGCATCAAATATGATAAGAAGTCATTTCTTTTCGATGAACATCTATCTAAGGGAGAGAGAGAGTTATTTTCACTAACAAGCACTGACAAGGAATGTCCTTAAACAAATTTTCTGCAATCAAATCCGATGTGGTGCTAAAACTTTTGAAATGCCTTCTAATATGCAAAATCAATCATGAAGATGTCTCTTTATTGTTTGTATATGAATAATGAGTAATTCAAAACAATGCTCTTCTTGCTAATTATCTTTTTGGATCAATGAAAATCAGATCAACACAAGAAAGAATTGTACAAACAATACAGCCTCTCGCTGCAATCAAAACAAGAAGCGAAAGAAAAGAAAAAGTCAAAGAAAAATCGAGAACTTCACACCAAAAGAAATGTCGAAGAACAATGATCTTAACTAAAACCAAATGAAAAGATCCATAGGCCTCTGATGTCCTTCACCAGAGTTTCTCGCTAAGTCAAAAAGGCGAGAAAGACAATGCATTGGCTTCAAACTCCAAAAAACAGAAAAACTCAAAAACAATAGTGAAGAAGGCTACAAGATCTCAACAATAAGGTGTTTGTTCTTCAAAAAAGGAAGATTTAAAAGTTGAAAAGGAAGAACCATTGACTCACAGGGAGACTCAACAAGTGGAGGCCAGAGGTAAAACCCTGAAAAGAGAAATTCTGGAAATTGTTTTGGAAAAAAGAGGGTTGGCGCTCTGTTGTAAAGGACAGGGAGCATTATAGCGCTCTGTGTAATGCACTCAGGGAGCGTTGGCGCTCTGTTAACATAGGCACATGGGTTCCAGGTTCAAAAATCTCCAAAAAGTGTCAAAAAATCAAAAAATTGCAGTCTAGTCTCGATAATCAAGCTGAGTGCAATGGGGTAAGGAGTCAATCAGTTCATGAAATCAATCAAAATGGAGTGAACCAGGTCTGAAAACAATCATGGTGTGATACAAGGTCTATGAGGATAAATCAAAGAAAAAAAATTCGATTTGAGGACTCCCTAGCGAAGTCGCCAGTTTCTGTTGTAGGAAAATCTCTTTGTGGACAGGTAGATTTCCTTAAAGAGATAGACCCTAAACTCTAAGACAAAAACTTCTTAACGTGGACACTGACTTCCTTTCAAATCTATACAAACTAATGCATGAGGAGGACAGAGAACAGAAGTACCTCTTTATCGACGTTTGTCCCTGCACGCTCCGAGTTGAGCTCCAATTTTCTGCTCCTCGATGAGCCCTGTAGACAAAGAAAGTACAACCACTTCCTACTCTATTGATATTATCTTGAAAACAGATCTATCTATCAACGATAAGTTCGTGTAAGATCAGACACAAACTAGAAAGAAACAGGGCAAGCGTGTCATATTAATGAGAATAACGACAGCAGTACTTACAATCGTAGATGCGAATGCGATAGCTTTGTCAAGTCCCCTTTGTCTAACCCTTGCTCGAAAGATCCACATCCTAGATGATAGCAACTTCATTGATCACTCTCGTTCAGTTCATTGTGTTTCCTATGAGATCATAGGTTTCATGCTAGGAATTCTTCCCCCCTTTTCACCATCATAGAGCCTGTTTATATAGATTAAGAGAGGCTTAACCTCTTGAGGTATCTTTAGGGTAGGTTGAGGAATTCCCTCCTTAGATCAGGGATCTTCTGATTGAACCAAGAATTCGAATGCAACTGCCTTCCAAACTTGAAATATTCTTCCCTTATTCTCCTCAACGGGCCAACCACTGCCTAGATTAGACAACGCTCCCTCAAAAGGGGCATCAGGGCGCTATAGCGCTCCCTAGGAGGCTTGAGGGGAGCGCCAACACTCGAAGGATAGATAGTGCTCCTTCAGAGGGGAATTTTGTCGTTATAACGCTCCCTAAGACCTTATAGGAGAGCGTCAACGCTCCTAAGGCTGATGTAGAGGAGAGCTCACGTTCAAAACCCTATTTTAAGAGATCCTTTCAGGTGATAACAGTTCCTTGACTTCAGTTAATCATTCTCCCTCCTCCAAATCAAGTGTCTGAGGTATTCTAAATGTCTCCTTGGTGTCGTCATCATGGCAGTATGCTTTGTTTGATGTTTCTGACACTTGTGAATGACATGCAACACTTGCGACAGTTGAGAGGAACATGCGACACTTAGGACACTTATCGAAGTGAGAAATATTGAGGTGTAAGAGAGATTTTGCAGAAATTCAATGCTAAGTACAAGCAACGTCATGATCAACAATGGGTAATGCACAAGTTTCAGGTGGGAGACAAATTTTGATTACATTTTCAGAAAGAGTTCCTTACAGAGCCCCATCTGAAGCTCTGCCCAATTCATTATAGGCCATACACTATCACCAAGGCTATGGGTAGAAATGCTTTTGAGCACAACACAAAACCCTTCCTTGGCTTGCACCTAGTGATCAATGTAGACCTCATTCAGCCATATTTTCCACCATTATTGGAAACATCAGAGATCATAGAACAACTGACACCAAAAGATCTCAACCCTGATTGCATGGAATAGGAATCCACTGATCAGATAGTGGACATACAGGTGAAGGTCATTCGCCAACAGAGGATCTAGCTTTATCCGGTTGTCAAGGTAGGGAAGCTCCTACACCAAGGAAAGTGGCTCACGATGGGCCAATTTAGCAGAAGTTTCCTCACTTGAAGGAGACACTCAATGTAATGGATACCATTACCTTCTAAGGGGGAAGGACTGATCCGTGTGGATATTGGTGGCCACCCACCTATTCCAACTAGCTCATCTTGACAGTTTTTAGTGCAAAACATTCTTCTGTAATTATTTGTCATTGTGGGTTCTACACTTCCCGGGTTGTTTGAAGCCCTGTGCAGCTCCTAGGTAGATATTGGTGTCCACCCACCTAATCCAATTGCTTATTTTGGTTTTTTTCATGTCAGTACATATTTTTGTTCTTTTGGGGTCGTTTTAGGGCCCTAAACAATGTTTTCTTGGCTTTCCACAATCAAACTATATACGGAGTCAAATTTTGATGGCATAATATCTATTCTCGAAAACACCTTTTGAACGAGCTATCACATGCCTAAAACGGAGGTCGTATGTAAAATTTACAACCCCACAAAGTTGAGGTACCAACTTACCATAGGTTACGGCCCCACAAAGTTGAGGTACCAACTTACCATCGGGCCCACATAACTTTTGGCATTTCACCTCCTAGGTTATGTTTTCGGATGTCTAGGGTTTTGGCATTCATGAGTAATGTTAAAAAGGCCTTTGGAGCCTCATTGTAATCTTTCTTCTCATACAGATTCACATAGCATCTCCATCTTTTCTCATAGATAGCTACCACCATTTTAGTAAGTAGTTTTTCAGTTTAGAAGTTATTGTTCACTAGGTATCTTTTATTTTTATCCATATCTCTATGTTATTGTATTCAGTCTATTATTCATTTCACTTTGCTCATAAATCTAGATCACCTTTACTAGTGATGCATCCACTCCACCTTCAATAATCTATTTGTAATTGAAAACGATATCAACACATGCTCGCTAGTGATGCATCCACTCCACCTTCAATAATCTATTTGTAATTGAAAAGGATATCAACACATGCTCCTAAGGCGCAAATTATTCCCCTTATCCTATATATCTATAAATTTTACAATTTTTTTTTTTTTTTTGGGATAAAAACAACAAATTTGTGTGAGTTTATTAATACATTTGTCTTGAATATATACGTGTACTTAATAACTAAAGATATTTAAACTTCGCCTCATTGGAACGTTTTGGATGTGGGAGCTTCGAGTTAACCTTCATTTGGTGGTCTGTAATATGTGAATTATTCAGGATAGCGTAACAATATGAAGGATACAAATAATTTGTTATAGGTAGAAATACCGTATTGGACAAATTTTGATCCACTGTAATTGTAGTTGTAACAATAATGTTTGTAATAATCATGGGTTTAAGCGGTCGTAATAAATCTTTTTGAAATAAGTCGTAAAAATAATGAGTTTGAACAGCTATGATAGCAATAATAACGTTTGAAGGTTGCAATAATAATGAGAATTGGCGAGTGCAAGATCGTATCCATAGCTTGTAGAATAAGAGTTTGTTTGCAATAAGTCGCGTTCAGAATGCAATTTCAAACAGTGCCATCCCCGAAGGTCCTGATCTACAATGAATCTCTCCCATTCCATATGGTAACGAAATTCAGAAGCCTTCAGCATAAGAGACACACCATTGGAAACATGATTGAAATTAACGAGGTCCCTGGATCAAATATTAAATGATGAACAAAGTATACTAAATGATGTATACATTTCAATGTAAAGGAAAATTCTTAGGAAGAATTGTGATGTATGCTGGCTTACTTGTCCATATTTTAATATTTGTTTCAACGGAGGTAATCATGTAAATATAATTGGAAGATAATAAGAATATTGGAATAGTTGTTTTTAATAAATAAAAATAAATATCAAATCGGTACCTGAGCTAATATTTGATTGTTTTTAAAGATTAAATAATCACTCACTTAATATTTGATTGTTTTTAAAGATTAAATAATCACTCACTTATTTCGTAAAATACCATAGATATTTTCATGATGGAAAAAGACAAACAAAATTAGGGTTGAAAAGCACTACAATGCCATATATTCTCATAAAAAAACACTCATTTAATAAAATAATTTAAACATTAGAAAAAGTTAATATTGACAGATTGAAACACTAAATTATTGCGTCAATGCTTAGTATTCATATAGCTTACTCATGTTCAATGTTAATCTTCGTCTTGCTCAACAAAATACTATCAAAGTGTATGCATTTAGCTTATATTTTCATAGGACATCATACTTAAATAATAAACATATATCTGTGCTCCTTATTAACATTTCTCACCCTATTGTAGTAATATTTTTGGCTATATGTTAAAAACAACTTTGACTCTAAAACTCATAATGCGTTTATCACTTCACAACTTTGATAGATATATTAATTATGAATCTATATATCTGACACAGACACTTGAATACTGAAAATAAATTATCAAAATCGAGCCACAGAGCCACTCCCTCGACTGCAGAGTTCCTCGCCAGTAGTGCAATTCTGTCAGAGCTAGAGTGTCCACCGACTATAGTGCAACAGGTTCACATAGATAAATAAACAAAGTATTAATTAACCAAACTTTATCAAATTCATAATAAAATATGTGGTAAAAGGCTTCCACGTCGAAAGTCTAAGAAAAATCATGTCAAACGTAATTTCATCATGCAAATCGTCAATGAAATGAGAAATGGCCAGCAAGTTGACAATGAGTTCTCTTACATGAAACTCAACCAGGGACTCTGACTTACCACCTTATTCATTTGGCTTATACTCGGTCTATCGAAGTGTTTTCTTGACGTCCCTCAATGAATCGATTCCCATTTATTATCATGCATTGCATAGATAAGAGGGAGGCATGAGATTGCATTGAATGAACTTAGGACATTCATATCTTCATCATTTGAAGGCATTAATGCATTAAATACAAAAAATTCTATTGAGCGGAATAGATGGTGCATCACAACGTCTGGTTCGAGTCTTGTTCGTGCCTCTCTGATAAGTGTCTTTCTGTGAAGAGAATGATAATGAAAATCTCAGGGAAACTGCAAAATCTTTGTCATAATTCCAGAATGTTGTTTATAAAATCAAGAGTGCAAGGAATCTCTGGAGAGAGATAGCTCACAAGCATTCGAAGGAAATATTTGCATCGACCTCTATGGGAAGAACGCCTTCACTAGTATAGTCCATTATCAACTTACCCTTATCACCATCCCTTAAATAGATTTTAGGAGAGAGATAGTAATGCACCATAAGCTTGCCAGAGCCTTTGCAATAATTTCGACCGGATCCTGGATTTTCCTGTCACTCTTCATGTAGGACTGTAGGCGTTATGGATAAAACAAAAGTACCTTGACATGAAACCCTAATCTGAGTTTATCATCTATTCCTGGAAGATAAAATGTTGGTAGGTAGTAATATGCTTAGGGGTAACGAGGAAGTATTGTCGTTCTATGACTGGGAAGTTGCACAGAGAATTACAGGAGTAGAAGGTGAAGGCACCAATGGTGTACTCACACAACATGTGAAAACTGCTTGGGGTTTGCAAAAGGGATCTTGTTGACAACATGTTTTTTTTATAATTACAGAATAAAAATGGGATGATTTATTCCAAATCTGAACAAACCAAACTGCCTCTGCCAAAAATACACTTAGGACAAGAGTACTTCAACTGCCACCTTCTTTGGATTCTAACAACGATCCTATTACTAGCAGCAATCCAAGATTAACAAGGTGTCATGTTGTTCACAAAGATAATGATTTCAAACCTAGGTAAAATATCCTTATCTCCGCATTTTTTTTTAGAAATTAAAGGTTAGTCGCTCTTTCCTATGTCATAATCCTTAATTTCTCCATAATTCGGATTTCATCAGACTTCCTTTCCATACAGGGATGTAATTAGAGCCTTCATATTTCCATGGCTGGAATAGTTTTCAGATTCATTCGAACTTTGTGTAGCATAGATCCATTTGGTATAAGATCCTGCAAATTCTTGAGTCTTTCAGTAACACACTCCCTGCGATGTCGGAATGATGGAAAATTTAAAGAACATAAATTGATCAGATAAGAGAGACATGCAAAGCAAAACTTGAAGACTAAGTAAATAAAGGAGTGCTAAAGAGAATGTGAAGGCCATACTTTTTAACTAAATGTAAGTTATTTACAATTAGATCTAGATATAAACCCATAATATATCAAGTACTAAAGAGAACAGGAAGGTCATACCTTTTAACTAAATATAAGTTATTTACAATTAAATATAGATATAAACCCATAATATATCAAGTTATTTACAATTAGATATAGATATAAACCTATAATATATCAAGTGCTATGAAGAGGTACGCTATTCTCCTTCCACCCGTGCAGATGTGAAACAACCTCAACATCCAGATACACTTTGATTGCCATGAACTTTATTCGCATGAAATAGGTTTATATGTCTATAATTCCTTCAATAACAAATTCAGCCATAAACTTTATTCGCATGAAATAGGATTATATGTCTATGATTCCTTCAATAACAAATTCAGTTCAAATAGTGAAGAATACTATGAGCCTTATGAGCCTTAGTCACCAATAGGCCAATTTATGATCTTTCAATCAAAATAAAATGAAATTAATTACAAAACAACGAGATTTTAGAATTGGAGCAATTGACTTGGGAATGGGAATGTGAGTTGCAGACTCAAAGATGGAGCATGGAGCCATGATAGTGGAGAAGGGACCCTCGAATGCAATGAAACAATGTCAAGGAGCTAAAGTGTGTGTCTACTTTACCTTAACCAAGCCATAACCTCATTAATTTTTTTTAGGAAATTAATTTATAACTTTTACAATTAACAAAAAAAAATTTGAACAAAGTAGGGTAATTATATCCTATCAATAAAGTTTCTTCCAATCCAAAATTAAATACATGAAATTAGAATATTTGAAAAAAAAAAAAATTTGAAAAAAAATAATAAATATATTAAAAGAAACTTAAACCGTTTTATTGTCAAAAGACTACAAAATACACTTATTATTGCAACAAAATGCATTGAGTGATGCTATAGTACCTAGCCCGAGGGAGGCACTAAAAAGAGTGGGAATAAGAACGTATAAGAATAGATAAATAAAGAGTTGTTATGAATTTTCTGGTTTGTTGCAATATAAATATTGCTTATATCTATATAATTCGGTTCACTTAAGGTTAAATTTAATGCCACTTAAATTTTGATTGGCAAGTTGATGTTGAAGTTCTCATAAATGAATAACTATATAGTTACGTTCACTTAAGATCGAATTTTATGCCACTTAAATCCTGAGTGGCAACTTTATGACGAAGTTCTCATAAGTACGGAGTTGTGACGGTCAAACTCAAAACAGTCGGATGAAGGTCGCTAATCAATTGCTAAAATCATCGAACTAATTAAAAAAAAACCTGAATTATGTTTTAAATAAACTAACAACCCTTTTTTTAATTAACTTCATACACTCTAAAATTTTAATTGGGTGTCTGCTCACTTGAAGATCTTAAAATTTATTCCCTCAAAACATCAAATTTTATGCATATAAACTCTGGTTGACAAACTAATGTTGGAAGTTCTGATTACTAACGTTGAAGTTCTGATCGGCAAATTCAGAGCAGTGGAGAAAATGAAAGTCATCTCTTACTGTTCATCCATGATCGAATTTCGAGAGGTGTCTGCTCACATTAAAGAAGCCAAGCTCGGATTCGAGATCTTAAAATTTATTGTGCCGCCACAACTGAAAAGAGTTCATATTGAGAATTCAACTTCCTTTCTTTAGAAGTCCATTGTATTATGTTCATTATAAAATATTACTACGAAATTTGAAATTGAAGATTCTTTCACATGAATCCCAAGACAAATTTGTCAGTGAACCAACTATGAAAATAGTTATATTATTTGTAAAGAATATTTTTAACAATGCCAGAGCAGTTGGTCATTTGTTGCACTTTACAGCTAAAATCAATAATTTAGATGGTGATCACGTCGCCAAATTTACACAGTGATTACATTAGAAATTATAAGACATTGATTTTAATGTTATTTATATTTTTGGAATCCTTACTAGCTTTAGCCCACATAAATCTCTACATCTGGCTGTAAAACTATTGATTTGATTTAAAACTAATGATTTATTTTTATCAAAGTGTCAGTCACTCTCTCCTTTCCTTCTCTGTATATGCGTGATGTCTGTTAGGATTCACTAAGAGTATTATTCATCTGAGTATTGCAATATATGCGTTGTGGCCCCTTTGTCTTTGACTTTATGTACGGTTGATTCCTTCGGTTGCTTGCAGGGCTTGCACCGGCCATAAATAAATGGGGGCTGGCAGTGGTCAATTGAGACTTTAACAAAACTGAATTGTACAAGTTATGAAAGGTACAGTAGTGAAATTAAAGTTAAAACTTTATTCAATATTGAAGTGGAAATTTTGTGATGGGCTTATAAAAGGGAATGTATGCATGAGAAAAATATAATTCAAATCAAATAAACACGATGTCTTGACATTCAATATAGTTGAAGATAAAAATTTAGGAGCACATAAATATAAAATGAGATAAAAAATAGTTTTATTTGGAATATATCAAAAAATAATAGTTTGTTACATATTCCTGGAAATTTAAATGCGTTTGTCATATACACTGGGATTGAAGCTTCGCGGACCATAAGAGAAATATGTACAAGTCCTATAGACTGGGATTGGGGCTCCTACATACCATAAGAGAAATGTGTACAAGAAATAGAACTGTGGGAAGAAGAAGTGGGGGACGGTAGGGTGTAATACTTGAAAATAAGAAATTGGAGGGTATCAGTGTTTGGCTAGAGATTTGTATTCAGAAAAGGTGGAAAAACTAGATTGACAAAGAGAGCAGGATGTGATCAGTATAGACTTACAACAATGCTACATATCAACCCTTTTGCTATTTGCTTGCTTATGGATTTTTCTATTGCCTTTCATCAGCGATCCACTTGAACTCCGTTTCGACGAATTCTTCAATGTAGCTTCTCAAGGGGGCGACCTTGATCTCATTCCGGATTTTTATGTTCAAAAGTTCATTTTCTAATTCTCTTAGATCAATAGAAAGATTAAGAAGATATTTATCAATGTCTTCATTATGTACCGAATAGCCGACTAGCCAGTTGGCTAGGTCAACTTCACCATTTTCAAGAATGTTGTAAAAAAATTCTAAGGACAATGCCTTAAAAATATCAACTTGGTTATGGAAGGCTTGCTTGGTTAACTTCAACGAGTTGATGATTAACTTGGGGTCTTGGAACTCGTTGTTCCTTTCGGCTAAGTCTATTTTGTTCATCTTTGTGAGTAATGTTTCTTTGTTTGATATGTCTCACTCACATGATTGGACAATGAGATACCCTTATCTTTCCATCATGCTTCTAATTGAGTGATCCGGCTTTTGGAGTGGAGATCATGTTGTATTCTTGTCGTGTCTGTCATGTTGTTGTCATGGAAGGAAAAAGGGATGACCGTGTCCAAATAGAAACTTTCTTCATTTTTTAAATCCGTTTGCAGATGTTCGAGCAAGTTATGTGCCTTCGTTCCGAGGGAAGCCATAGTTTGTGATGATTCCTAGGCCTCAGTAATCAATTCCATTCTTTTGTTGATATTATTCTCCACATATCCTCTACACGATGCGAGCAGGCTGGAGGATCATCTTAACTTGGTTGCAGGGGTGGCAGGCATGGCTATTGCCAAAGGACTCGAAATCAATGGAATATGATTCAAATCTTCCTCCAATTCATTGATTCAGTCCTTTAGTCTGGCATTTTCGCCCTCAATGACTCCAATGGAATCATCAATAGCATCTCTGGTTTCTTTGTGAAGCCGGATATTTGGGACGACCGCATATTCCCAAGGTCAACCTCTCAACGATATTTTCCTTTCTTATTTTTTACATCTCTCTTTTCAATAATTAATTTTTTAGATTCGTTGTCAAAAACAGTGCTCTGGAATATGAAGGATTCATCTTCGCCAAAATTTTGGTATAAACTATGTCCATTGGGTGACTATGTTGGATCGGGTCTCTCCGCTGATCAAGGTTGTAGAATATGCGATCCAGATCAGTGTCAAGTTCCATGTTTTCACTGTCAATTTCGGGCTCTTCCGCCTACCCTACAATTTTTTTTCTCTTCTTCTCCATGGGAAGCTTGTGAGAACTATCAATTTTAGAATGAGGAGGGTTGTTATCTCCTCCTTCGTTTGAATAACCTTGGTTGTTTTTTTTTACTGTGGTAGGTCGTTGGAGCAATGCTTTGTTACTGTGGTAGTTTTGGTCCTCATGCCCGAAGATGTTCACTGTATCTCCACAAAAATGTTGTCGAGATGGTGCCATTAGTTTATGAGAAAGTTTGTTTTCTCGAGATGATACTTGAAATGAACAATTGGAGGGCATAATATAACCCCCCGAAAATGTTGGTTCAATGTGTGTGAATGGGAAATCTCATCGATCTCTTCGCTCATTAATGACAATTTCTATGCGTGTTGGATGATGAGCTATTAGAAGTAAATCATAATTATTGCATACTTAGAAGTGCGAAGTGATGAAGAACAATTAAGTATTGGACGTTTCGTGAACGAGCCAAGCTGGCGACATGCAAATGACATTCCATGGTATTTGGAATTAACACTCGGAAGGGATAACAAAAGCCTCCGCAAATCTTAGTTTAATGCGTATTAATGAAAAATCTTCTCGAGCCTTTCACTCATCAATGAGAATTTATATGGTTCATGCATGATGAGTTGTTATCATTAAAGATTACTAATTTCATATTTAGAAACAACACCTTATATATATATAAACATTTTGTTATTATAAACATGTGTGAAGGTGACAAAGACGGGGAAGAGCAAGCAAGGAATGGCCAAGTATGAAAAGCAGTCGGGCGGGCTTCAAAATACGTTTACATGAGATAATGAGG
This sequence comes from Picea engelmannii, assembly GCA_009831015.1. Classification (NCBI taxonomy): domain Eukaryota; kingdom Viridiplantae; phylum Streptophyta; class Pinopsida; order Pinales; family Pinaceae; genus Picea; species Picea engelmannii. The sequence continues at coordinate 18,235 of WSFP011376284.1, forward strand.
AGAGGTGAGTGTTCAATGGTCAAATTGTATGACGAGGAATTTTTGACTGCAAAACGCGTAAAACAGAAGAGGGCATGATTGTTTTGTTCAACGAACAGTTTGTATATTTGTGGAATTCCGAGAAAGTGGATAAGTATGGAATAGGGAAATGGTCGGTCGGGCTCGTTTTCAGAATTAGGGATTGAATATTTCATGAATGGGCCAACCCGAGGTCTCAGGAGTGACGTTCCATGGTGTTTAAAATTAACACTCGGAAAAGATAATATAACCTTCCGGAAATGTTGATTTAATGTGTATTAATGGGAGATCTACGTAAATCTTGGTTTAGCATTAAACAATCTTTTTTATTATAAATAAGACTCATTTATTATAAACAAGTGCAGGCAAGGAATGGCCAAGTATGAAAAGAGGTCGCACATGTTTCAAAATAGGGTGATAGGGGATTCTTAATAGAGGTGAGGGCCAACAGTCAAATTGTATGTCTTGGAAATTTTAACTGCAAAATGCGTAAAAGGGAAGAGTGCAAGAAAGGAAGGCCCAAGTATGAAAAGCGATCAGACAGGTTTCAAAATAGGTTTAAAGGGGATTGTTAATAGAGATGAAGGTCGACGTTCAAACTGTATGTATCGAAATTTTTTACTGCAAAATGCGTAAAAGGGAAGAGTGCATGGTGGGGTGGTCTAGTGGTCAGTTTGTATATTTGTCGAATTGCAGGTGTTGTTTGCAAGTCACGGAACAATGGAAGGAAAATATTTAGTCTGGTTGTCTAGGAACTCACAATCGAAAAAGTGGCCAAGTATGGAATTGGGAAACAATTGGTTGGACTTGGTTGGAAATAAGTTTGAAGGTGGCGGGCACAGGAAACAACGATTAGGAATTGGATATTTCATCAACTTTCCAACCTGATGATCCGGGAAATATATTCAGACAAATGGTGAAGTATGGAAAGCGGACGAACGAGCTTCAAAAATGGGGTGACAATAGTTCCACAGGACACGTGAGGACCCGACGGTAAAATTGTAGCTCTTGAAACTTCTGAGTGCAAACTGTGTAACGAGGAAGAGGGTATGATGTAACAGTTCGGTTTTAAATTTGTATATCATAGAAGTATAGGTTCTCTTTAGAGGTCATGGAACAATGGAAGTCCACCGTAGAGCCCACCTCCCTGGGAATTTGTGATCGAAAATGTGGCTAGGTATGGAATGGGGAAGCGGTCGGTCAGAGTCGCGATATAAAAGCATGAGTGCAAATGTGAAGCCATGAGTGAAAAGAGAAACCGGAATTTGGTTAAGTATAAAGAGGGAAAAGAACGACTAATATATTCAATTATGTACTATATATCCCATTTCATGGCAAGATATTTTCTTCATGTTTCTCGAGAAGTTGTAAACTTATTGCATATACTTGGAAAGAAGTGTGAAGGTAGTAGGTACAAGAAAAATTGACTAGGAATTGAAAATTGTCTGAACCCGCCAAATCGACGATCCGTGAAAGAGATTCCAAGAAATGAAAAAGTGTGGAAAGTGGTGAGACGGTCTTCAAAATAGGGTGACAGGGGTTCTCGAGGAGAAGTGAGGCCCCTATGGTCAAATTGTATGTATCACAACTTTTGAGTGGAAAATATGTAATGTGGATGAGGGGATGATTTGGGAGTTCGGAAGTGAATTTGTACATCGTGGAAGTCGGGGTGTTGTTTGTAGGTCAAGGAATACTAGAAGTGAAGTTCTCCTGTCCAATAACCCCTAAGAGAAAAAATTCGTTGAGAATGAAATAGGAAACGATATTCAAATTATACCTAGTATATTGATATTTGTAATAGATATCCCATTACCTGGAAGGGTATTTTCAGCATGTTTTTGGACAAATTGTCTATGAACAGTTACTATGACTATCTCCTACAGGCATGGTGAGATGTTAGGATTAAAGCTCAGTTATTTCATAGTTGGAAAGAAGTGTGAGGTGACGGGCATAGGAAACAATGACTAGGAATTGGAGGCGTGAAAGAGATTCCAAGAAACGACCAAGTATGGAAAGCGGACGAATGGGGTTGAAAATTTGGTGACAATCATTTCCTAGGAGACGTGAGGACCCGAAGGTCAAATTATAGAGATCGAAACTTTTGAGTGAAAACTGTGTATCACGAAAGAGGGTATGATGTGGGATTCCGACAATGAATTTGTGTATCACGAAAGTTTTGGTGTTGTTTGCAGGTCACAGAATAATGGAAATGCAATGTAGAGCATGCCTTCCCATAAATCCATGATATGAAAAGTTGCTAGGTATGGAATGTGAAGTGGTCAGTCAGAGTCAGGATATAAAATAATGAGTGCAAATTTTTTCGAAAAAACGACTAAATAACCAGAAAGAGAAAGTAATGGGGAAAAACAAATTGGAATTTGGTTAAGTATAGAAGAGGGAAATGAAGGGCTAATATATTAGAATTTGTGTATCACAGAAGACTTTTGAGTGCAAACTGTGTATCACGGAAGAGGGTATGATGTGGGATTCCGACAGTGAATTTTTATATCGTGGAAGACTGGGTGTTGTTTGAAGATAACAAAACAATGGAAGTGCAATGTAGAGCGCACCTTCCCGGAAATCCATGATCTAAAAATTTTCTAGGTATGGAATGGGAATCGATCGGTTGGAGTGAGGATATAAAATCACGAGTGAAAATGTGAACCTGTGAGCCCGCCAACCCGCATAGGTAGACAGTTTCAGAAAAATGACTAAATAACCAGAAAGAGAAAGTAAAGGGGAAAAACAAACGAGAATTTGGTTAAGTATAGAAGAGGGAAAGGAAGGGCCAATATATTAAAATCTGTAATAGATATTCCATTTCCTGGGAAGATCTTTTATGTATGTTTTTGGATCTGTCAGCATTAAACTTCAGTTATTGCATACTTGAAGGAAGTGCGAAGGTGGCGGGCACAGGAAACATCTATATGAAAATTGGATTTTTTGTGAGCCAACCAACCCGATGATCCACGAAAGAGATTCATACAATGGCGAAGTATGGAAAGTGGATGGACGGGATTCAAAACGGGGTGAAAATAGTTCCACATGAGATGTGAGGACCCGACAATCAAATTGTAGCTCTCAAAACTTTTGAGGGAAAATTGTCTAACAGGAAAGAGGGTATGATGTGAGAGTCTGGTTGTAAATTTGTATATCGTGGAAGTCTGGGTGCTCTTTGCAGGTCACATAACAATGGAAATGCAATCTAGAGTGTGCTTACCTGGGAATCCGCAATAAAAAATGTGGCTAGGTATGGAATGGGGAAGCGGTCAGTTGGAGTCGTGATATAAAATCACAAGTGCAAATGTGAAGTCATGAGTCCGCCAACTCGCACAACTAGAGATTTTATGTAAAATGACCAAGTAACAAGGATAAAGTAGACTGAAAAGAGAAACGAGAATTTGGTTAAGTATAGAAGAGGAAAAATAAGGGCTAATATATTCAAATCTATAATAGATATTCCATTTGCTGGAAAAATATTTTTTGTATGTTTTTTTATTTGTATACTTATTGCATATACTTTGAAATCCCCATTGCAAAACCATCATTTTCTAGTCTGATATTTTATCCACTTACTTGTTTTCTATTGTGATTTTACCATTAAAAAGGTTGTGAGCAAATGTTTTGTTGAATATTAGTTTTTATCGCAACTTGTGGTAGTGATTGTGATCTTGATACATTCTTTCATGACTTTGACATATTAACTTGCATGAACATGGGGACCTGTCAACCCGTGGGCAATCCAGGAACCCGAGAAAGTTAGGTCCAATTTTAAAGGGATTTTGTTTATATATATTTAAAATGCATTCATATTAATATATATTAATAGATTATTTGTGGTCCGAATGTAAACCATGTTCGAATTTGAATGGTTTTTTGGGCTCGCAAATTTTTCTCAAACCTAGAAGCAAAAGATAAAAAAATATATGAACTTTCATTTTGTATATCGAAGAATATTCTGAAATATAGGAAGCTGTAATATATTCACATTATAGAACATGAACATGTACATGGAAATGAGTTAATTTTAAGAAGAAATACAGATTTCAAATAACAATACCAAACATTGAAGATCACCATAGAACAACCTCAAATATTTATATTTAGATAAACCGGGTCACAAAATACAATTGAGAATACTTCACAAAAAATAGTTGTTTTCGAATTTGTTAAAAAATATATAGTTCAATACATATTCTGTGAAATAAAAATGTGTTTGAGATAATGACTGGGATTGGGACTATCGCGGACTAAAAAACAAAGATGTACAAGAATGAAGTTTGTAGAAAGAAGAAAGTCGGTGATGGAAACAACAAGACGTGGCAAGAAGAAAAAAAAAATTGCCAGTCCTTGGTGAAAACTTTGTTAGAGTGAGTGGATGAAGACAAAAGAATGTGATCAATATCAACTTACTATGATGGTGTCCCATGCCTTTTCATTTGCTTCTTGATTTCTTTTTATGGATTTCCTCAGATTTGAGCTTCATTGGTTATCTGGTCGACATCCTTTTTGAACCATTCTTCAATGTAGCTCCTCATGGGTCCTACATTGATTTCATGCTGGATTTTTATATCAAACAATTCACTTTACAAGTCCCTTAGATCAATAGATAGGTTGTGAAATGTTTCTTGAATATCTTTGTTTTTAATGGCATAAGTGACTAGCCATGTTTTCACGTCATATTCACCATATTCAGGAATGCCATAGAAATTTCCAAATGACAGTTTTTTATAGATATGAAATTGATCATCAAATGATTGGTTGGCTAAAAACAACGAGTTGAATATCAATTTAGGGTCATGGAATTCATTGGTGTTGGAATCTAGATCTATCTCAATTAGCTTCTTGAATAGTTTGTCTCTTCTAGATATGGCCTGGCCACATGCTTGAACGATATCATTGAGGTTCTTTACCTCTTATTTCCAGCATGTGTTTAGCTGGTCCATTCAATCCAGGGAAGGGATATCCTCTTGTATTCTTCTAAATTCCATCATACTAGTAACTTTAACACCAAATGGTAAAACTGCATCGAGGTAGAAACCTTGCTCATTCTTGAGATATGCTTGTAGATACTCATGAAAAGCATGCGCTCTTGTTCCAAAAGAGACCATATTATTTCACATCTCCCAAGCCTCTGTTATTAACTCCATTATTTTGTTTATATTGTTTTCCACATAGCCTGGGGCTGATGTGAGAAGGCTTGTTGATCCTTTAAACTTTTCTGCAGGTGCGGTGGGCCCAACAAATGGCAAAGGAGTAGAAAATAGTGGAAGAGGCATTAGATTTTCCTCCAAATATTTGATTCTCTCATTTAACATGATGTTTTCAGTTTGAAGGTCGCTAATAGAGTTTTATAGAGTGTCTCTAGTTGCTCGATGTATCTTGGAGATATGGGAAGGGTGCATGTTCCGTTGGTTGATCTCTAAAAGAAATTTCACTTTCTTATTCTTTACATATTTATTTTCAATAATCAGTTTTTTGGATTCATTGTCAAAAACAACGCTCTGAAATGAAAAACACTCTTCTTTGTCTAATGTATCTATGCCAATTATTTCCATCCCAATATTGTGCAGAGCAATTCTCTCTAGTTGGTTGTCGTCGGGGAAGACTTTGTCAATGTCAATTTCTAGTTCCATATATTCGAGGGAGAGATCATGGATATCAATTTCTCTTCTCAGTACCTCTTGTTCTTGGACTATTGTTTTCCTCTTTTTTATTGCGGGAAGTTTGTGACAACTTTCAATTTTTCCATAGGGAGGGTTCTTATCTCCTCCTCCGCCTGAAGAAATTTGTGTGACTTTGTTACTTGGGTAGCCCATTGGAGTACTGCACCGAGATGTTGTGGTATTGGGTGTGGCGGTTAGGGATTGGGAACTTTTTTCACCCGGGCCTTTTCCTTTGTGCTTGGGTGAGTCATTGGTACTGACATCGAGTTCATTCAGGATAGTGTCAATCAAAGAACTATTGAAATGGTGTCTGACCATGAAATCCCTGACTTTCCAAGGCAGAGAGATGAATTGACTTTTTTTTCTTTTTTCATGGGAAAAATCCAGCCAGTAGATGTATTGCTTGCTATTCCAAAAAAAACCATTGTAGTTGATATGTGACATGGGTCAAATTCACAGTTCAACTTCTTACACATAGATAGTCCAAGGAATGGGTAAAAATTCGCCACGGTGAAAATCAATTAATATGACAAACAATTTATTCTGCCTTCTGTATTGCAATAACTGGGAAGAGATTTCAGTGGAAATCAACTTGCAGCAATGGAAGATGGCTTCCTCCTTGATCGTAAAATATAACATACACAGAATTATCCGAGATATGTTGGCTACACTTTGTTGTCTCGTTATCCTCGTGAAAATCCATGCAATTTGTCGAAAAAGGTTTTTAAATGTAGTAAACTGTATTATGGCTATGTCTCGGGGAGTGCCCGCTAGGTTCTGTAAGAACTTCAACAAGAGGTCCAATTCATTACCATGCTTCTTTAAGAACTATTTTCAATTCTCACCCTTGAAAGAAGTCGTTGGTTTGGGAAGTGTTAACATCTTTCGAAATACTAGAGGGGAAAGGGAGACTTGGGAATGGTTGCCCATCTTGATAATCCATTGGTTCAAAATATAGTTATCGACGGAACACATGACCAACTCCTTAAAGTAAAAAAAATATGGGACACAAGCTATCGCTGCAATTCGATATGTCGAGATAACTTTCTTTTGGGAAGAAGGGGATGAGTAGTAGTCATAAGTTATGGAGCACTGAAAAATTTGGTCCTCGTGCCCAAAAATATTCAGGGTATCTCCACAAAAATGTTATCGAGATGCAACCATAAGTTGATGAGAACATTCATTTTCTCCTCATAGTATTTAAAATGGACTCTGCAACATCATAATATAATTTCTGGTAAATCTTGGTTCAATGTGTTTTAATGGGATATGTCCTCGAACTTTTCTCCTTTTAATGCCAATCTTTTCTATGTGTCTCGTGAGTCATGAAAAATAAAGGAATAATTATTGTGCATTGGGAAGCATTCAATCTTGGCAAGGATGGACGACAAAGAAAACTGCTTCAGAACTTTTGTGTACCTAGAAGCCCGACAACCCGCGAATCTGTGAGAATAACAGTTGAACAATCCACTAAGTATGGAAAGGCGAGGTACAATTCTTTCAAAACGTTGAGGTAAATAATCATTTTTTCGAGATGATATTTCATTTTTGCTGTGATGATACCTTAGAAAAACTAAAATAAGAAACTAATCATATTCCATAATATTCTCCCATTAATGCATTTTAATGTGAGATGCCCTCGAGCTTTTTGTGTATTAATGCCAATATTTTTTAACATCTATGATGATATGTCACTAGTAAAATAATATTTAATGTGCATTGGGAAGGTGGGAAGGTGGCGAGGATGGAGGGGAGTGAAAAATGATTTGGTATTTTTTTGAACGTGGGAGTCCGTGGTCAAATTGTAGATCACCCAAGTTTTGTATGCAATATGTATACTTCGAACACGGGGAATGAAAGTTTGATAATGCCTACTCATGAACCCACATCCATAAAATTGACTAAGTAAGAAAACAAAAGCGATCAGTTGGACTCGTGATGTCAAGATATAGATGGATATAAAATTTCTGAGTCGACCACCTGGGAACCTGCTATCATAGAAACGCAACTAAGTATAGAAGAGGAAAAATAGAAAGGGAGCCAAGAAATTTATGCTTGAAAGACAAACGCTTTGTCTAATAATTGTCAAGAGATAGAAGTACATCAACTATGGGGCATGAGAGTTCAGGGCATGAGAATTCCATAGGGCCTAGCTGGGAACCGGTGGGCATAAAATTGGCGAAGTATGGAAACAAACAACAGTCGGTCGGACTTGTGATGTGAATATATAGATGGATATTGAATTTATGAGTCCATAACCCCAGGAACCCACAAGCATAGACATGCGACTATGTATAGAAGAAGAAACAGATAATACAGGGGAAGAAGAAAAGGGAAAAAGAGGAAAGTATAGAAGAGAAAAAAAAGGGAGTAAAGAACTTTATGTGTCACAGAAAAACACTTGATGTTAATTATGGAAAGGCAGGCCGTTCAAATGGATTTATCATAGGAAGAGTGAGGCTTGCGAGTTCGAGGAGCCCAGGGTCGAAAGATAACCAGATTTTTGTGTGCAAGATGTATATTCGAGCACGGGGCATGAGAATTTGATAATGGCTTCGGTGGAACTTGCGTCCATAAAATTGGCTAAGTGTGGAAACAGACTGCGGTAAGTCAGATGCGTGATGTGGAGATATAGACAGATGTAGAATTTATCACTCTACCAGCTAGAGAACCCGCGAGCATAAATATGAGACTAAGCATAGAACCAGAAACGGATAATACGGAGAAAGAAGAAAAGGCAAGAACGGGTAAGGATAGAATAGGAAAAATAAAGGGAGAAAAGTATTGTATTTGTGACACAAGCACACTTATTCAGATAATTATCAAGATATAGAAACACATCAACTATGGGAAAAATATTTTCAGCCATGGAATATAGCTGAAGCTCAATAGACCCAAGTTCAAGATAAAAAAGATATTTATATCTATCTCAACAAGTAATAGACAAAATATATGACTTGGCACATTTATATGCAAGCATTCAAACAGAGTCATCATAGGTAGAGTGAGGCCTAGGGGTTCGATTCTGGGGTCAAATTGTAGATAACTGAAGTTTTGGGTGCAAGATGTATACCACAAACACGGGGCATGAGAGTTCGATGACACTTACGCAGGAACCTACAGCCATAAAATTCACCAAGTATGAAAACAAATGACGGTCGATCGGAGTCACGATGTAAATATATAGATGGACATGGAATTTGTCACTTTGCCTTCCCGAGAACCTACGAGCATGGACATGGGACTAAGTATAGGACCATAAACAGATAATAGAGGGGAAGAAGAAAAGGGAGAACATATAAGTATAGAAGAGGAAAAAGAAAGGAAGAAAAGAACTCTACGGCTCACCAATCAACACTTACCATGATAATTATCAAGCGATAGAAACACATCAACTATGGGAAAAAAATATAGCTGGACAAGTTGGACAACGTATGCAGATCATAGTTTTTTTGTAGCCATACCTCTTAGTCTCAGGCATACACACTGTATTTGTTGCGACACATTTCACTCCATCCTTGTGCCCAATTACTATGTTCTTGTTTCAATGTAGCAATACAGAGAATACAATGGACATCAAATCAAGTTTCTATGTAGGAACACATGAAAAAAATATGGAGTACAAATTTATTTATTTGAATACAGTAGCATAGAAAATAGAATTGACATAAAGACAAGTCAATATACAGGAAGATATGGAGTGTCCAAGGAAAAAAATAACAAAACTGCAAATTAGTGTAATAAATATAGACAGATTAAATGAAAAACAATTGGATATGGAACACAGGTAGAAATATGCGCCTTTGCAAGGATTCTTCTAAAATTCTGGTTAAGAGTTCTTTGTCGTGTCCAGTTTTCCAATTTGTTTCTATGAAAAAAAGAGAAAAACAAAATGGACATGAACATAAGTTCACATGTAAAGAAAAAAGTGAGGAATATGTACATGGAGTAAATAAAATAGAATAAAAAGAATAGAGGAACAGATAGTGTTAGAAGAATGTACCATTTTTTTTTATTTTTATTTTTCGTTCATCCATGTTTGTGTATATATAAAAATTTGTGTAAAAAACGTTTGTGCCCAAAATCAATGACAAATCAAGAAAAACTAAGTAGTTGGATAGCGTGGTTTTCTGTAACAAGATAGACAGATATGCTTTGAAACATAGAAATATTATTTTACAATATGTTTGATGTATATTTCATAATTCAAGTGCAATACAAATTGTATCGTGATCAGAACAATATGTGTACAAACTAGGAAAATCTAAGAAGTTCAATAACTTGGTTTTCTGCAACAAGATAAACATATATGCTTTGAAACAGAGAAATATGATTTTTCAATATGTTTGATGTATCTCTAATAATTCAAGTGCAATACCAATTGTATCGTGAACAGACTAGTATGTGTCTAAGATAAAGATGTTGTACTGAGAAATGGGCACATTTGACCATACATGGTCAGTAAGTGTGTTTTGTACATGGCTTGTGTTGTTAAAAAAAAAAGCGGAAATTGTATTTGCATATGTAGTTTTCCAATTCTTTTTTTCTAGCATTATTTTCTAGCATGTCAATATTGAAGTCTACTGCAATGAAAATGGTTTCGTTCAGATGAAAATGGTCCAATGCATTGGAAATAACATTTAGTATGTTAGAGAATGTTGCATGGGGAGCAGCATATAGATTCAATATTGCAATTTTTGATCCATTGAAAAATACTTTTGCAAGCACCATCTCAACATTGTTTTCTTTGAAATGTATATGCTCCAAAATTGTTACATGTTCTTTCACCAATATCATCACCCCATGTGTAATGTAACTCAATATGCAATTGTGATTTATAAATTGTTTGTTCTGCATGCATAATGCCATATATGTTTCCTATAAGAAAAGAATATCGGATTGCATTGTGTCATATTCATTGAGTATACCATCCATATGTGTATGTAAGATGCATGTGTTAAGTGAGACAATTGATACAGATGAGTTTGTTTGTATGGATTGATAATCATATTGCAGATGCCACTTTGTTGTAGTCCTGGGGCATTGCATCTCAATATCAACTTTATGTTTGACTTTGAAGTTATCTTTTGTAAGAGAACTTAGTAAATAAAAGGATTCTATAATTCTGACACAGGACAGTGATGTGTATACAAGTCCATGTATTCAAATTCCATCAGTCTCAAATGCAACACTATCAAGTGTTAGTCCTTTCGATCTATGGATTGTACATGCACATGCAATTTTAATTCAAAATTGTTTTCGAATCTTCAGTCGACATGTATTTGTCGATGTCGATACTTGTTTTGATATTCGCAAGATAGGTGTCCAATCGCTTGCAGTGTTTGAATTATATAGATAAGCCAACTTGTTTCCTTGTCAGTGGCCTATATGCGGTTCATGGAACTTAATCCAGAGGACTTCAAGTTTTTATGTTTTGGTATAGCCTTTAAGTATTCCATCTACACCATTGACCAAGCCATCCTATGAATCATAGTTGTAGGCATATATTTCAACCAACATGTCTACTTTTAGGACAAGTTGCAAAGGTAAAGTGGTTGTATGTTCATGATGTGGCACATTTCCATGGTTGTCGTCTTTGAGGTAAATTGAATTGACGATGATATCATCACCAGGCATGAGTGAGAGCCTGAACCTGTTATGCATTGCAACATCCTTATTCGTGTAGAACAGGTAAGGGAAGGTTGGGTTTGTTGGTGCAGGTCGCATGCACCTTGAATTGATATATGTTAATTCATCATGTGTTTGGTTGTTTGTCTGCATTCTATTTAGAATTGCAATAAATGTTTCATCTTTGTGGCAAATTGTAGTATGCAATTCAAAGCATTTAATATTGTCTTTCCAAAATTCATGCATGGATGTTTTCATGTTGACCGTAGTTTGTTCAAATATCAAATAATTTTGGATGGGTTGTGCCTGGTAAAGATCCCCACAAGATATCATGTCAATGTTTCCAAAGTATTTTTTGTGCACATGTTTTATGTTTCTTATCCGGTTGTCAATGGAATACACGAAGCGACTTCCAATCAAATATGCCTCGTCTATGAAGAAAATTTACAGTTCGTCATAAAGATTAGACAAGGTATCTAACATTTCCTTCCTGAGTGGAAGAAACTGTGACTTGTTAAAAGGCATAGAAAATGCAAAGTGGATTGTTGTTCCACTTACATTATATGGATATTTTCTTGTGTATGCAACTATTAGGGCCAGGGATGATTTTAGGGGATAAATTTCGCTATTGGGCTAATTTTCCATTTTTTTTTTCCCAAAATAAGATTCACTATTCTAAAAATGATTCGCCCAAATTCTAAAGGATAAAATTATTTTACTTTAAAAATCGCCAAAATTTTATAAAAACTATATAAAATCATTAGACATTTGAATATTTTAACAAAACTACCGCCAAACAATT
>WSFP011376285.1:0-30348 GCA_009831015.1 Picea engelmannii
CCAATTGAGCTTGTGGTGAATATCAATTCCAAGATATTTGTATGAAGTCACTTCCTCCAAGTTGTTGTTGTCATATATGAAGGTATCATAAGGGATCTTATTGGATTTAATGATCATGACCTTAGTCTTATCAGTATTAACAGCCATACCCATATTGGAGCAAAAATCCTTGAGGATTCTTAGTTTGTTTTCAAGATCATGGGGACTCCTTGCCATAAGAACGATATCATCAACATAAAGAAGAAGATTGATGACTATACCAGTGAGAGTAGGGCCGACACAATCTGCTTTTTCCAAGCAATCTTCTAATTTGTCAATATATATGCCAAAATGGGTAGGGGACAAGGGACAACCTTATTTGACTCTAATATTGCAGTTAATCTTTTTTGACCAGCACTCAGTGTTTTTAAACTTAGCAATAACATTTGCATACATCCTTATTGCAACAGCCCTCAACTTGAGAGGAACATTTATCTCTTCCAACATATTCCAAATGTTTTTTCTAGGAACCATGTCAAAAGATTTTCTAAAGTCAACAAAACAACAAAAAAGATTGGTTTTAGTATTGCGGAACTCCTCTGCAATGATCCTAAAGGTAAAAAGATGGTCCACAGTTGAATGATATCTCCTAAACCAATCCTGGCTTTTAGCTCTTTTACCATGACTTTCTAGCCAAAGGATAATCTTCTTTTCCAAGATAATTCCATAAATCTTGGCTAAAATCGGGCTAATCATAATGGTCCTATAATTAGAGGGAATGTTTCTATTCCCATTTTTAAAAGTAGGAACAATTAGACTTTATGTCTAGGGTTTAGGGAAGGCATGCTTGACTGCTAAATTGAAGAGCTTGTGTATGTGAGGGATAAGGATTGGCCCTCCAATTTTAAAAATTCCAGCTTGGTAGCCTTCAATGTCCTTAGCTTTTCCATTTGCAAGTCGTTTATCCCCAAACTCTATGTCATCTAAAGAAAAAATTTCTTCCTTTATAGGGACAATAGGAATGGTGTCCATGGCATTAGGGAACTCATAAATACTTTTAAGGTAGGAATTCCAGTCCCTTAAGGGAATCCTATTATTTTCTTTAGTATTGCGGTTTAGAATTTGGCTCCATAACTTCTTAGGATCCAGCTTATATAATTATGAAAGTTGCTCTTGCCTTTGCTTGATATAGTACCTTTTTTTTCCTTTTAAGTAGGGCTTTGTACGTATTGGTCTTATCGAGTTTTAAGGACTCATTAGAAGCATCCCTAATGGCTTTCCTATAAATTTTACATTCTTTATCATACCAAGGGTTGGTCGTTCTATTATTCTTTTTATAGGACACCTCGAAAGAGAACTTGTTAATAGAAGTGGAAAGGGTAGTTGTAAAATTATGATAGAGTTCTTCAATGTTGTCCTTCTAAGTTAGGAGATTTAATTTACTATTTAAATCCTTTAAGAAAATGTCAACTTTACTTTTGTCAAAGCACAAATTGCTTTGATTATCAAAATTGTCTTCAATGGCACTCCTATGCATGGAAAAGTTTAGAGTTAGGGTTAAAGGTTTATGATCAGAGTCAGGCTCATGGTCATTTAAAAGGTCAAAAGTTGTTATTTGGTTGGAAACGAGGATATCATATATAACATAATCTACAACACTACTACCTAGCCCATGAATACAATTCATCTGGTTGGAGTTTGGCCACTTCATTACTCCATTGCAAATTATTAGGTCTTCAAAGCTGTAGAGCTTGACCAACTCAATACCAAACAAATTATCAATTAGGTCTTTAGGGCTTATTTTGTAGCTATTAGATAAAACAAGGTCCTCATCTAGCCATAAAGGATTATGGTTGGAGTCATTACTTAAAAGAGTAGATTGTTTAGTTGAAGTCCTAACATTAAAGTCTCTTATCATGAGGATATTACCTTCATTTTTTCAAACTATAAATATCTTGTTCTAAATTATTATAGGGACAATTTTTATCTAGATTGTTTTTCTTATAAAAAGTAGAATTAATAGGTGCAAAACAACAAATTTTTATATACATCTTCTTAGCATTGGTGTCTGAGATTTGTATCCAAATGTATTGATTGAGAGGGTCAATCTTATGAAGTTGAATGTGAGGAGAAATGCTCTTTCTAATATAACAAGCTATGCCTCCTATCCCTCGACGGTGGGATTTTTTGTTCCATGCCGACCACAAGACAAATCCTTCTATGTTATGGACCTTAGACTCCTCATGCTCTCAAGTTTCAACTAGACAGATAATATCAATATCACTCAGGATCCAACTTATCATAGGAACTTTGTGCCATGGAAAGCCACAACAGTTCCAAAAAAGGATCTCGAGTGTCCTTTATTTTATTTTTTATTTTTTTTTAATTTCGTTTCTTTTTTAGCGTTTTTTGAGTTTTTTTTTCTATTATTCTATTTAAAAAAAATTTATGTTTCAAGCATTTTTTTATTATTCTTTTTAAATATATATATATTGTTGTTTTTCGGGGAAATTTTAATTTTTTTTCATATCATTTTAGTTTTTTTTTCCACAGTTTTTTTAATGGTGTTTATTTTTATTTGGGTTTTGAATATAATTTTTAAATGTCTTTTTTTCTTTATTTAAAAAAAATTGCGAAGAATTTCTCATTTTTTTTATTTTTTTTTTAAGTAAGAGGTTTAATATATTAAGTTCCTGCTAGAGGCATAAGGAAGTTCCAAAATACATAGATTGTCCTGCTGTAATTACTGGGCTTCCCCAACAGAGGGGAAACCAGCCCAGTCAGCAGATTAGTCAGCATATGCATAGCTATAAATTATAAAAAGACAATGTCTAGGACAGCTGGGACAACCATAAAAAGGAGAACCCAACTGGCTCGGCTTCGGACACATCATAAGTCTAGACACCGGACGCGTAACCCGGCCAGGTGCCATTGAGATCCCCTGGCCATTGTTCCTCTTCGACAACTGTCGTCCCGTCCCCCCACTGCATCTCATCCTGCTCCGTAGTCGCAGCACCAGGGTCGTTCCTCGCGCTATCCTCCACTTCCCTGGTCGCATTCCCACTTCGTTCCGGCTTCGACCCTGCTGCACCCTGCTTTGCGGTATCCTCACCTGTAGTAGTTGCCCACTGCATTGTGGTATCCCCAGTTGTCCTCGCGCTCACCTTGTCTTTTCCTTCTGTGGCGTCTGTTGCAGGTTCCTGCCTGGAGGTCACTCCTTCCGGGAGTGATAGAACCATCTCATGCAAGGAGGAGAGGAGCTGAAGAAAAAGCGCCACCTTTTTGTTGGTGAGTTGCAGCCGAAAATGCAAGTCCTCCACCCCCTGGCGGAGTTCGAAGACGAGGCCGTAGAGAATGGCCACCTTGTCTTTCATCTTCTCGTCATTAGCGGAATCGGAGGTGGGGGGGCCATAGTTCCCAGTCTTCCGCGTAGGAGGAGGTTGGTCGGCCCCTATGTCTCTTGGAAAAGTCGGGCTTGGAGGGTGGACTGGTTCATTCATCGGTGGAGCGGGGAAGAGACGCAGAGAAGAGTTGGGTAGCCTAGGAACAAGTTCCAAGCAATTGAAGTTCATGGTCAACGGGTTGAGAGAAGTAGAGCTATGAGGCCCGGCCTGGGGGTGAATGGAAGAACCAGTGGGAGGCGAGGCAGGCGGAGAGAAAGAGGGTCGATGCGGTCTCCAGGGAGAACCCCGCCGTGGCCTCCTTCTCACACCTTCTTTATGCTTAGGCATGGGATGCGTTGAACTGTGGTCGCCGGGCTGAGTGTTGAGAGGAGTCGCCGAGGACCAGTGAGCACAATCAGAGGATGGGCATGGCTGCGGAGGGGAAGGCCCAACGAACCACCAACAAAGACAATGAACAGATCCAAGTAACAACGCCATAATACAATGTGGAGGTCGAGTGTGGGCATTAACACTCTTTCCCGCGGAGGGGTGGCAGACGGCGGCATGATCCCGTCACATGGCTTCGTGCCCCGTTGGCATATGCCCTCCTCTGTTATACGCCAGGTGGTCTCCGCTAACACCCCATCCGAGGGAGCATCCGTCGCCCTAGCTTGGTGAATGCATTGTTGAAGAATGGGATGATCAGGTTCCGAGGATGAATTACAGAGGAGTTCTGATTCACTCCAGTTGATGCCTATATTTTCCAGGCCGTCCGCCACTTGATTCGCCCGCCTTTTGACGTGGGTTGGGATGATAGTCAGCCCTGGACGTAGTGAATCAGTAATGGTCTGCAGTCCATGTAAGAGTCTCCATCTGGGTGAAATTTTATCTGGGTTGGCCCCATTTATAATTTTCCGCAGTAAATTGATAATGATTAAAGAATCGCCCTCAACTACTAGCTTGGTGAAGTTGTGTTTAATGGCTATTTGCAGTCCCTGGGTAAGACCCCTCAGTTTTGTTGCATTGTTCGTGGAGTGGCCGATAGGGCCCACACTGATGAGAAGGATGTGCCCAAGGGTGTCGCGGAGGACAATTCCATAGCCTGCAGGTCCTGGATTTCCCTTAGAGGCCCCATCAAAGTTAAGCTTAAGGAAACCTTCTGGGGGAGGAGACCAGAAGGAAGGGCTACTGGGGGGATGGGGCGGGGTAGGAGAAGGTCGAGCCTGAAGGGGAGAGGGTGGAGTCCAGAACCGAATGATGGGAAGTTCGTCTGGATTGAAGTTCTCGTCCTCATCGGGTCATGGCTGAATATGGAGAGTCTCCAGGATGTTACGAAAGCATTGATGCCAGCAGTGTTTCCAGGGGAGGGACAGGCCTTTGAAATTCCTTCTATTCCTTTCTTTCCAGGTTTGCCATAAAATAAAGCCTGGTAGAAGTTTCCAAACATGGTTGAGGAGGGGGGAGCGGAAAGCTTGGTCCCTCCAGTTTGTAATGGTTTCCAGGATGCTATCTCTGCTGCGGTCTGAGGTGCACATAATAAGTGCTGCTTGATCCCATATTTGAGCAGTATAATGGCACGAGTTGAGAAGATGGTTCATTGTTTCCTCTGCCTCTCCACAGAGTAAGCATATAGAGGGACCAACGAAACCCCTTTTCAATAGGTTATCCCAGGTTAGGATGCTGGAGTGAGTGACAAGCTAGAGGAATAGGGTGATTTTTGGCCAGTGCTTAAGACTCTAGAGCTTGCACCACACTTTCGTGTTAGGGAGAGGGTATGCATGCGCTTTGAGCTGGTATGCTTCCCCAGTGATGAAGGTTCCCCTCGGTCTATATCGCCACCTTAAGATGTCCTCTCCTGCTATTTTGGGAATTTTCTGTTTCGTCATCTCTTCATGCCAAGGTTCTAGATCCATGCCAGCCTCCAGCTCGATGCTTGCCCTGTCCAGGTGCCATCGGTGCCACGTGTCTTCCTGGGGGTTGTCCTGCCAATAGTCAGCTACTTTCGTCAGGCCTGCCCGAGTGGTTTGAGTACAAATTTCATGGGCCCAATCCTCCTTACTCAGAACCGGCCATTGCTGCCAGGAATCTTGCCAGAAGAGGGTTGTTTTTCCATTCCTGATTTCCCAGAAGGCGTGCGCAGTTACCAGTTGTCGATTCTGCCTGGCTGTTGTCCATATTAAAGAACCCAGGTTCTCCTCATTCCAGCGAATGAGGTTCTTTTCTGCCACATTTGGATCATATTTCTTCCTCCAGAGTCGGGCCCAAAGGTCCTTGGGGATTTTTAGACAACGCCACCAGATTTTGGCACTTAGCACCTTGTTCATGATGAAGGGGTCTCTTAAACCCAAGCCGCCTTGCTCCTTGGGTCGACAGAGTTTGTCCCAACTGACCAATGTTATTTTATTTCCTATGTTGAGGCCTTGCCAAATGAAGTTTCTTTGCAAGCTTTTAATAGTGGTAAGGACAAACTTCGGAGCAGCCAAAGCGGAGAAGGAATAGATTGGGAGGGCCTGGAGGATGGCCTAGAGCAGAATGAGGCGACTGGGTAGGTTTAGAGCTCTATAGGTCCAAGAGGAGAGTCTCTTGGAGAAGGAGGATAAGAGGTTCTCCCAGGAGGAGTTCTGGAGCGCATTGTCGATCAGGGGAATGCCAAGGTATTTGGACGGAAGGGAGCTTTTGTTGAAACCGAGGAGGCCAGAGATGTGGCACTGGACTGGCATGGGAGTGTTGAAGAAGAATATTTGGGATTTATCCTTGTTGCAGTCCAGCCCCGAAGCGTCCGAGAAGGTTTGAAGGATATCCGAGATGGAGCTGGCTTCCCGGACCGTGGGGCTACCCATCAGGAGGGTGTCGTCAACAAACTGGTTGTGCGAGATAGGAGGGGAAATTCCATGCAAGGGAAGACCTATTAGAAGTTTGTTTTCAATAGCTGCATGTATGGATCTACTAAGGCCTTCGGCCATAATAATGAACAGAAACGAAGAGAGGGGATCTCCTTTCCTGATCCCTTTGGAGGGGGAGAAGGGCCTCGATGGGACACCATTGATGAGAAGAGAGAAGAAGGCCAAAGAGGTTAGATTCACAATCCAGGTTACCCAACGCTAATCAAAGCCGAAAGCTTGAAGCATTGCTCGCATGTATTCCCAGCTAATCTTGTCGAATGCTTTAGAGAGGTCTAATTTGAGGAGCATACATGGGGTCTTGGTCTTCTGCAGAGAGTGGATCACCTCATGGGCGAGGATTACACTGTCTAAGATTTGCCTGCCCTCAACATAGCCCGATTTATCTGGGGATATTATTGTAGGTAAGATGGGCTTGAGTCTCCTTGCTATCACTTTTGTCAAAAGCTTGTAAATGACGTTGCATAACGCTATCGGCCTGAACTGCTTGGGGTGGTGTGCCTGCCCCTCTTTGGGAATTAAGGTTATGAAGGTTTCACTGAGAGCCTGGAGGATCTGACCGGTGGCTCAGGAATCCTCTATAATTTCCCATACTTCTGTTCTGATCAGCGGCCAGCAATGGTGGAAGAAGTCGCTTGTGAAACCGTCTGGTCCTGGAGCCTTATCCTTAGGGGTCTCCTGAAGTGCTTGGTCTACTTCCTCTATTGTTATTGGTCGGAGAAGGGTGGTGTTTTTCTCCGGGGTGACGAGGGAGGGCACATGCCGGGTGACCTTGTTGATTGCTTCCTGTCTGTCTGCCCGGGGTTCTGTGAGGATTTTTTGAAAGTGACTTATCAAGGTATTTTCCATATCCCCATGGGAGTGTACCATGTCCCCGTCGTCTGAGATGAGATGTGTGATCTTGTTGGAGTGTCGTCTTTGGATGAAAGTCCTGTGAAATAATTTGGTGTTGCGATCCCCTTCCCTGAGCCATTGCACCCGTGATTTCTGTTTCCATAATATTTCTTCTTGTTTTCTCCTGACTTCGAGCTGCTGATTTAATTTTATTTCCTGAGCTTTAAGCTCATTTGTGAATCCTTGTAGTCTGATCTGATGTTGAATCACTTCCAATTGCGCCGAGATCTATTTTTGAGCATCAAAAATGTTGCCAAACGTATTCTGGTTCCAGAGTTTGAGATTTTGCTTGAGATTCTTTAACTTTTGCTGGAATTTGTACATTTTGGAGCCGTCGGGAACCACTGCCTTCCTCCACCAAGATTGGATGTTTTCTTGGAAATCTGGGTGGTCTAGCCAGAATTTCTCAAATCCAAAAGGTTTCTTACCTGGAGTAGCTGGGATATCCATTCTTAATTGTAAGGGCCAGTGATCTGACCCAGAGAAGTTTAGGATATCTGATTCCATTGTGGTGCCCTCCATCATAAGAGATTCTGATATCAGGAATCTGTCCAGCTTACAAGAAACTTGGTGTATGCCAGTTCTTCTATTTGTCCAAGTGTGCAAGCCATTGTTGGTGTCCAAGTCAATTAAGTGAAGCTCATCTATGAGAGCATTGAAGTCACCGGTGTCTTTGTCCAGGCGCCTTGAGCCTCCTCTTTTTTCCGCCAGGCTGCGGATGATGTTGAAGTCACCACCAGTTATCCAGCTTTTGTTCCATGCTAGGCTAGCAACATAACGCAAGATCCTGAGGAAGGTATGCTTATCCCTTGGGCTGGCTGGGTCGTAGACATTGGTCAAATGTCCAGGCCTATTCGAGCCTATAAGCCTGTAATCAGCTGTGATGGACCATCTGGTAGTGATGAAATTTTCCAGTAGTACTGCATTGGTGTTCCATAGTACATCCAGACCTCCAACTGTTCCTGTGGCATCTATAGCTACTGTCATCCCTTGTTTCCAGTAGTAGGGTAGAAGCTTGTCAATGTCTTCTGAGGTGCATTTCGTTTCCTGTACGAGTAAGATTTCTGGTTTTTCTGCTATTATCAGATCCTGTAGAAATTTTTGCTTGCTACATCTGTTGAGGCCTCTGATGTTCCAAGTAATGATCTTCATGATGACGGGGGAGTGGGGAGAGGAGGGAAGTTGTCCGAAATCAGGTTAATTTGTCCTAAGTTTACCATAAAGTTCCCTATTTCTTGTATGAGTTTGTTGGTGGATTTACGGCCTCTTTTCTTTTCGTCCTTCTGGGTTTTGGTGGGGTTTTTTGATTGACTGCCCTGGATTCCTAGGCCTTTACTGGCTCGAGCTGAGGACCCTGCTGAGGAGTTGAGGAAAACTTTGTGGACCTTTCGTAGTTGATCTCTGGGTATGGTATAGAGTTTTTGCTGCCTATAGGCCTGTTCGAGGTGCTCCAGATCCACCCCAGCAAGGTATTGCTCTTCTAGCTCCATATCTGCCTCCCCTTCTTCTATCTCTTGCAAATCAAGAGTCGTGTCAGGGTGGGCCAGGTCAGGCTCCTTGCCCTGGCTCTGTCGTTCTGTTCCTTGACTGATAGATTGAGGTACATTGCCCAAAGAGGGTTCAATGGGGTTTGCAGGATTTATGGG
Source organism: Picea engelmannii (assembly GCA_009831015.1). Lineage (NCBI taxonomy): Eukaryota > Viridiplantae > Streptophyta > Pinopsida > Pinales > Pinaceae > Picea > Picea engelmannii. The sequence continues at coordinate 8,803 of WSFP011376285.1, forward strand.
GTTTTCTGTTTGGTCCTGCAATATGGCAAACTTATTACTAGTTGAGGGATCTTTGCTTACCTGAGCCGGTGGTTTCCTTCCTCCTTGACGCCTTTTCCCCGCTGGTTGTACGAAGCCATCCTTGTCCTTGCCACTTTCTGGGTTCCCTTCTTTTTGCGTCGTGTTGAGTGGGCATTCTCTAAAGAGGTGACCATGCTCGTGGAATTTCCTACATCGGAATGGGATATGCTCATAGTCAATGGTTTGAGACCAGTCCTCATCATGATACTCCAGCGTGATGGATCCCGGGAGCGGTTTGGCTATGTTCAGATACACACAGATTCTCGCATAAAAGGTGTAGCGACGTTGCTTAGTGGCCTCTGAGGATTTGACATAAATGCCTATAGTGTTCCCAATGTTGGCCAAGACTTCTTCTAACCAAAACTCCTGGGGCAGGGAGTATAATCTGAGCCAGACCGGTGCATGGGTAAAGTCTTCCTTCTCAGGGTTGAACTTCTCGGTCCAGAATCTTAAGAAGAGTCCTGCCGAGTTGTAGAAATACGGCCCGCCATCAAAGATGCGATTGAGATCCTCCAGGTTGTGGAAGATAATGGTGAAGAAACCCTTGGAGCCCAGTTGCAGTTCGTAATGCCCTCTCGGCTTCCACCAGTATTGTATCCATTTGATCAAATCTCGCTCCGAAGGCCAAAGCCCTAGGAATTTACCCACCAAGGTGTAGTCCCTCATGTATTGCTTCTGCTCTTCTATTCGTGGTGAGCTAATGACATATTTCGGGGCCTGTGGAGATTTTGGGATGCACTTACCCGGCACCCATGGGGTTGACGCGCGGGCTTGGGCCGCCTCCTTCCCTGGATCTATATCCATTTCTCGGTCTTTGAAAGTTCCTTCCTCCAGGAGCTCCGCGCGTAGGTTTGGAGGCGGCTCAAAGGTCGGCCGCTTCGGGCCTTCTGTAGGACTACCATTTGTAGTAATTCGGCTGTAGGAGGCACCCGGCGGCTCCCCCTCCTTGCGAGTCATGAGCCCCTGCGGCGCGAAGAATATGGCTTCACAAAACAGGGCCACGGGGAGGCGCTAAACCCTAGTTGCAAAGCGCTCAGCTAAAATTTTGAAAAGGTCGCATTCTTCTATCACCATTTCTCACTTTAACAGTCCTCATTTTTATTTATTTATTTATTAATATAAATTAAAAAAAAATAGTAAATAAATTTTGAAGTGACCATTTTGTATCCAATTTTGGATTATTTTTTTTGCATAGAGATCTATTGTCAAAGCCACAGTTTCAATTAGGTCATAATCAACCATAATTTTAACTTTTAGAAAAAAAAAAAAAAAAAATCTTTAGTTAGCGTCACTTTTTTATTTAGATATTGATTTTAAGGTTTTTCTGAGCAACTATTTAAGTTTTAAGGTCATGCTTGAAAGGTGTTGTAATTTTAACCCACATTAGAAAAAATGGTGCTACCAGTAGCACCACTTTTTGATTTGGGGGTTTATTTTCATGTTTTTTATGCAAAAATATGGGTTTTAAGGCTAGAGTTCTCATTTTGAGGTCACAATTCTCGTTAAGTCGGTAACTATGTTGGAAGGAAAGAAACATGCAAAATGTTGTTGTAAAGGGAAGTTAATTAAAACCCTTCTCAATCTCTAGAAATTCTACAATTTTGACAGCCTTAGACAGAGATGTTGGACAACAAGTAAGAGGCAATGACCAAGCTAGAAACTAGGTCATTGGCCCTTTTTTCAAATTAGTTAGCCTCCAGTTGTAAAGTTGATGAAGGATGTATCAAAACATTGGCATAAGAAGTGGTTACACCCAACCTTGCACACAATTTTATCTATGCAAAAATGGACAACAAACAAACCTTTAGATAGAAGTCAAGAAGGAGGTAACTTCCATCCCTTTAGGAGGGTCATTGGGCTAGTTGGGATGTTAGAATCATCAGGAGCAATATAGATCAATAACATTGCTCAAAGGTGCATGGAATGATGAGCTGCAAAAATCATGTCTACTTGTATTTACAAAATCAAGGTATAGATAGAAAGCAATATAAATTTGATAGCTCAAGAAAATCACTCAAAGCATGACGATTAGGGCATCTCAAAGGGCTAGATAAGATATGAATTAAATATGCATTGTTTTCCTTAGGGTTTTATCTTTTAGGGAAGATAGGAAAATAATCAATTAGATCCAAACCCTCATAAAAAAATGCTAACAATAAGGAAGTTCAATGAAAAAATAGGCTATCATCAATTAAATGAAAGATATGACAATGAAGCTCAAGGAAATATATAATGAAGATAGTACATGGTGAAACCCTAGATTGCAAAACAAAAAAGAAAAATGGACAAAAACAAGAAAATTCGATTTTGGTTTTTTAGGTGGTTGAAGAAAATGATAGACTAGTGCCTTTGGAGGGCTATGGGGTCTCTATGTCAAATCAAGATGAAGTCTAGGGCTTAGGATGATACAATGTTGATGGCACCAGATTGATTTCCCTTCAAGCATTTCCTATGGTTAGAATGTTCCCTTCAAGGTTGGATGGGAGGATTGGTCCATGAATAATCCTCTTCATGTACTAGAAAGATGAACTCAAAGGTTGTCCAAGAAAAAATTATAGAGCTCTGGGAGTTCTTCACCCATATTTGATCTTGTAGTAGCCCTTGTCTTCCAACGAATCATGAAAATTGCTTATCTAACCCTTGAAAAATACAAACATTCACTCAAGAAAGAATAGATACACAAAGAACTCCTTAAACAAGTTTTCTCGTTAATCTCCAATGATTTTAAATGAGCAAGGAATCTTCCTTTTATAGGTGAAGAGCCTCCTCAAATAAAATATAATGCAATGTGATAGCTCAATACCATGAACTCAAAACCATTATCCCAGTCAAAACCATGGGCCAATACAATAAATCATCTAAAAAATCCCTCAAAACTCTCCAAGAGCCAAACGACCCTCTAGAATGGTCCAATTATGATGGTAAATGCCACATGTATGGGATAGAGAGAGAAATAAGGAGGTGTACCCCTAAAAAATAGTGCCTTCATCCCATCAAAGACCAAAGAGATGGATCAAACATGGTCCAATTACCTCCAATTTCCATCAACCAACTCCCTCAAACTAAGGAGTGGTCCAAATGAGAAACAAAAACCTCCAAATGATGATGTCACCCCTCACACATGTGAGCCATCCAAGTCAAAATTCAAGAGAAGTGGAATGTGTGGCCTCTTCTAGGTGAGTGCTTCTCAAGTAATGAGCAATCAATAAGGCCTCGTCAATATAAGGTCCAAATAACCACCTGTAACCACCTCCATATTATGTAACCAACTCCTCCAATGCATTAAATACTCCCATGTGTGGTCCAAGGAGAGATAACAATGCATGAGTGTGAATGCAATGCCGAATTGAACAAGGAGAATGAATATGAGTGGTCCATGTAGCATGTGTGATGATATGGCATCCTTATCATGGCTCGATGCACTGTCATAGATCCTAATGTAGTGACATGTATCCCAAAGTGGTACATGGATCCCAATGTCTATAGATATGATCGTATATGAGTACACAAATCCCAATGCAACATCACAAAACTTAATGTGGTGTCACGAATCTTGAGGCATGGTACACATATCCCAATGCACAATGCCCACTTGAAGTGATTTTTCTAGCCTCTTAGCAAGCCATTAGATGGTAGCACTTGGTGACATCTCTTAACACAACATAACACATAGGGGTTAGTTTTAATATTTTCCTAAGTCTTACCAAGGGGAACAATATTAACCCTTATACATGCACCAAGTCCTAGGGCCACCCATATTTCCTAAGTACCTAGGTGAAAGACATGTAAAGATGAATAATAATGGTGAAAGGGAAGGGAAAGAATTTCATGTGATGACCCTCAAAGTATTAGGCATAAATAAGTATTTTGTTCATTTGTTTAGTCATCTAGCTTTCATGAGATAGGATAACAACCTTTGAGAGGGAGCTTATTATTGAGTTACATGTCCTCGACATTATTTCTTACTACCCCTTTATGCATTTTTTTTTAAGTGTTCAATTTATCGAACAAGTCCCCTTTTCTTTAGATATTCAAAGACAAGCTAGGGACTAGGGGAATTGGCTTCATAGTGAGGTGGCATTTCTCAAGCTTTTATTTTTGGCTTTTGATTTTATCTCTTCACCTCTATGATTTTTGGATTTATTGATTTAAGCTTTTATCATTTGGACCTTATCTTTTGACCTTTAGGAAAGCATACATTATCAAAATAAAATGTTTTTATATGAATGGAAAGAATGATACATTAAAGGTGGAAGATGTTTAGCATGGTTAGGATGTGGAAAACGATATCTAGGATAAGTATCCAATGACACTAATTGACCTAAGAAATGACACACTTCTAAAAGAAAACATATCCCCCAAGATATAACGAGCCAAATAATAAAACTATGCAATGTTATGAAGTGTTTATTGGATATCGTTCCACATTTACCAATCTCATGACTAACTAAGAAGTTATATCATCACATCCAGGTGAGCATTGATACATGGGATATCAAAATGAATCATACTAAAATTATATTGTACCATCCATAGTGCACCTATCATATGAGGAGTGAGGGATAAAGATTAGTTGAACCATAGTTGAGCTAGCATGTTGACACAAATGATGGAGATCAAGAGAAAATATGCCTAGTATGGAGAAGATGAGCATGGAATCTCATGCAAGTAGCAACATGACACCTTTGTAAGGGTACCTCTAAAAGTTATCACCCCCGAGAGAGTAACAACTAACAATGAATGTTGTTTCATTTATGTTTCATAAATATCGTTAGTGCATCAATGGGATTCCACGAGGAATGAAAAGATACTCCATCCAATTCAGTAGGTTTCTTTATTATGAGAACCTACAAGTAGCTAAGTACACTAATGTAAGAGGTTACTGGGAAAGTCATCTCACATATTTATGACAACATGGGTTGATTATAATCACTTTTGGGGAAATGTGAGAGTCAAGCATGCATGGAAGAAAAGGAATGAAAGTATTGAGAGGGGATAGTTTTTACAATTGGGGAGAGAGGAAAAGGATAATTTTTTGGCTGGGAAAGAGCATTGGCCATATTGTTTATGAAAACAACCATGATAAGGGATAGGTATTATGTCAATAAATTGATTGGCATGCCTCGGAAGAGTTCTTATTGAAAATTTCCCAAGATCATGTAAAAATGTTGATGTGAGCATTCCAGTTTACAGTAGGAGTCCTTGGAGCCCCTAGCTAAGAGTTTTCCTGGTCGGTTTGTGACGGATCCCTAGAGTGGATGAGGATTGTTTAAGGGACTGTGGTGCAGAGAAATAAATATTATCCCTTGGGTTGTGTATATTGATGGGGAAGAGTATTGGGTAATTGGAATTGTTGTAGGGGAGTCGCGTCACTATGAAATTGTTGAGTATTGGGAAGTTTGAGTGGACCGTAGCCAACCATAGGATTTGTTTTCTCCTTGTGGACTCATAGTCCCATCTTGGGGGTGTCCCGCTATTAAGAGAGCTGGAGAAACATAACCTATGATTGGGAGGAACATCCTTATATACAACCAATCAGTGACATTTTCTTATAAGAAAAGTGTTCTAGTCACTGATGTTATTTACTATTTTAATGTTATGTTTCACTCTGTATTTTGGTGTTTGAATACTATTGTTGTGTGTGCTTTAACAATTGGCAATCACAAAATTAAAATGTTAGATGCACGAGATTGTATGTCACATTGCACGCATTTATTTTTAATGGGCATCAGAGTATTTCATTTTATTGGGTAACAAGTGCATTACATAAACAATGTCATTGTGCGGGGGGGGTAATCTTGATGAACTTACCAAAGTGGTTTATCAAGAAATATTTAGTCTATCTCAAGACATAGGAACTCAAGTGAATTTAAGTATCAAGTAGTTGTAGGGTAGTTTAAAGTTTCAATTTTTTTATAAATGGTAATTGTCGTTGAAATTTCAACTCCTTTAGGCATTGAGCGTGTGAAGTGTTGACTCCATAATTGTCATACTTTTGAATCCATATCATCAATGACTATCATTAAAACAACAAAAAAATTATTATTTTTCTTTTGGATTTTTGACACCGTACCATTGGACATAAAACACTTTCTTGTCACATTATCGACATCTTTTCATCACACTACTGATGTATTTGCATCACACTAATGAAAACCCATTATTGCACAAATGGAATCATATCATCACACTATCAACTATCTCTCGTTGCACTTTTGGGATTCAGAGAGTCAAAAATATTTCTCTCATCGTCACACATATTGTCGGTTTTCCAACGATATTTAATTTTCTTTTAGAAAGAAAATCATGCCACGTGGCACTCATATTGTATTGGAATTATGACTCTACTAAAGTGTTGTCGAAATCCTGATGATATGTTTTCAATGTTTTTATAATTTGTGCTTTTGACATTGTGATGTATTAGCATCGGAACAACATCAAAATTTCTACCCATAACTACTAGTGTTAAAAACTAGATTGAAATATGAATCCCTTTGTATTAGGTTTGATAGATGATCTTCAAAAATTGCAGGGTTCAGCCCTTGTTGAAGTTGCAAGTTTTTGAAAAATGTTGTAGAATCTATTGTTTTGGTTGACTAAAAACTCTTGGCTGAGAAAATATTTCAACTAATAGTTGATTTGCATTTATCGACCAAGAGTGTTGCCAAAAATATAATAATATAATTGGGTATAAATTCGACAAAATTTCAACCAAGAGTTTATAAAAATCTTAGCCCAAAGTTTGTGTTGACGTTTTGCTCGACTTCATCATGCTTACCTCATAATGCCTCACAGCAAAAAGTGTTACCCATTTTCATGTTTTCATCCTTGTGCATTTAATATATTGTAATAGGAGGTTGCCTCCCAAAGAAGCTTCTTATTCATTTCCTCTTTCACTTCACAAGTACAAATTAGCTAATTTTTTACCGCCAAAAACAACTAAAACATGTATATAAGCTACTATTTTTTTGGAGGCAACTAATGGTAGTATAATCCTTGTCCCTTATAGCACAAATAAATTTCAATAATATCTATTTTAGTCATTAATTGTCATCATTTTGTAATATATTTACTAGTTTAATGTGCCCTTAATCATTGTCATTTTGTAGTATATTTACTAGTTTAATGTGCCATTAATCATTGTCATTTTGTAGTATTATTATTATTCAATATAAATTTATATGATGTGAATAATTTATTAAATGCCATGAATGTTTATGATGTCATTGTACAATATTGATGTTGATCCAATATCAATGAAACAAATACATAAAATTATGTACTTAAACAATAAATTAAAATGTCATACTTGCATTAAACAATGCTCTACATAAAATCAACTAAGTGCCACACATGTGAATTAGAAAGAAATTAAATTATAAACATGTAAACTCACATTAAACAATTTTATACATAAAATCAAGTGCAAACATATATAATATGAACAAGAGTGTGTGTGTGTGTGTGTAGTCAACTAAAATACCGAGTTTCCCACTAATCCACTAGTAGTACATGATAAATGTCACCTCCATACACTCAACAACATCAAGAATTGTTGTCTCCAACTAGACAAGTACATGAAAATCATCTACCTATTTTCCAAATATTTCAAAGGCCACTAGGTGAGAAACTTCCTTCCTTTGAATTATTTTTTTAACAAAAACTGGTAAAATTATATTATAAAGGGCTACAACTAAGCTAAACAACAAAAAGTACATAAAGAAATCCACCATGATAAGTCTAGAAAATTATGTAGATAGAGTATGCCAAAAACAAAATTTCTAGATCATCCTTAGTTGTAGCCTTCAAAATATTCTTGCTAGTTTACACTCTAAAAAAGGCACCTAATATAAGTATTGATTTACAAAACATAGAAACTAATGGAAAACATGTTTGTTGATGGCTTCATCTTGGCCAATATTGGTAGGGTGTGAATCATGATTCCCAAATTCATGTCCTCCATCATTTGATGCACAATATCTTCTTCCTTGAGGTCTTCCTGAGTTGAATTGACTAACATTCTACAATTAGAGACAATTGAGTGTGAACCTTTACTAAGATTGCAAACCAGGTTTCTCAGCATGGAGTATTCTACTTCCAACACTTGGATTTTTTACTTCTATTGAACCAAGGTATTCATGACCAAATCATTCCAAAAGATGCACTAGTGTTCATTTTCATGGACTTTTGTTGTTAATGATAAAATTGAGGTTCTATTGTTATCGATAGATTCCTCATGTCTAAAAATCACTCTATGAGATTCAAGTGCCTCTTTGTAATCCATATTCAAGGGCTGATACTCAATCATAAGAGAGAAAAACTGCGGGTCCTTAAATGTAACCTATATCTTCCTTTTAGGTTGTTGTTGCCACCAAGAAATGAGCCAAGAGGGGAAAAGTAGGGTGGATGAGGGACAAAATGCCAACACCCAACTATCAAGTGACATATGTAACAAAAAACTAGAACTCCAAAAAACCAAACACCATAGAAATGCTAGAATTACATAAACACCGTAACTCTAGACACCATATAAACAACATAATTCCATAATAGGGTAATGACAGAGCACCACAAGACCACTAAAATCTTTTACACTAGATGGAAACTCCAAAACACATACCAGAGATTGAGAGAATACATTACCAGAGAGGCACACATGCCTGTAGCAGTCCACCATTAGATAATGATGCTTAGACCAACCATGAAATGCACCATTATCCAATCTAAGTCATGATAAGATACTCCAAAGGATTCAAATGTCGATCAAAAGTTAAGTCTAGCATGTGTCGAGATGGTGAACAAGTCCCTTCACATCTCATTTCCTCACTTGATATTGCATAGTGATGGACATGTATTGATTATGAAAGTGATGGCATGGCTCCATTGTTAATAAAATGAAAATGAGCTTAAGGGGTGGCTCGATTAAAGAAACCCCTATTTTTTCAAAGAACCCTAACATTTCACTTGGTTGCATCATTTGCTAGAGCATCGGCTTGTCAATTGTGTTCCCTTAGAACCTAGAAGAAGGAGACCTCCTAGAATCTAGGGATCGACTTTTGAATCCTTGCTATGAGAGGTGTTAGCTTACTATGAAAGGAATCTTCTTAGAGGTCATTAGGATGATGATGATATTTGAGTCATCAATGATGATCAAAGTCCTTACTCTATACACATTTACTAATATTAGACCTTGAAGGAAGGCATACACTTATCATGTGTATTTTTGGAAGTACCTAAACCCCACACATAAGTCATTTATTGTTGTCCCTTGGGATCAAGAATAATCCCTCCTACAGCTACCACCCCTTTCCTTCCTTCACTTTCAAACATTTACTTTTATCTATTTTATCTTCATATGGAAGGGGCATGTTATTTATGACCTTAACAATAGTTACGTTACCATCTTCAAGACTCAATGTCACTCCATTGATTATAGAAATTTAGTGAATTCATCCAACGTCAACAAAAACACTATCATGTGGATCTAACACTTTCACTTTATCACCTTCCTAGATTTTATGTCCTTTTTGCAATACTGGGAACTATCTTGTCAATTGGGTTTAGCTTGGGTGGTTGGGAGGGATGATTATTATCCTCTCCACCCAAGTTAAATTCCCACAAGTGACGTGTTGAGATCTTAATGAGTATATTATTGTAATGGCTTTGAGCCATTTTTTATTGACCTTAGGCTCTGAATATTCTAGGGTTTACCCTAGGTACCATCCTCGAAATGAGGGGAAGTATGTGGGGATTTTTTTATCCAAATTGGATCTTTGTCAAACCTTGTTGTAAATTTGTAATAAGCATGTAATGCTTATTTTTATTTTTATTTTTATTTTGTCTTTTTGGAAAAAATTGGAAGTGGAAACGAACCATTGTGATGGTTTTCCTTTTGAAGGAATCCCCTTAAAAGTGAAGGTTGTAGTGAAGAATGATCAATGGGGGAGATGCAATGAGAAATAGGGAAGGAAAGTAGCATAAATTAGAGCTCGAAGAGGGCATCCTGCTTGAAGTTTAGTGGACGAAGGAGTTAATGTGCATGTTCACTCTAAGCAAAGGTGTCTCTAAGCAAAGGTGTCTCTAAGCAATGGCCTCTACAATTTTGTATTGTTAGTGAGTAAAAATGCACACACTCTGTATATACCTCACCCCTTTGTAATTTTTCTCTCGAGCATAATAAAAATCCCATTTAAATGTTGATATCTATGAGTTAATGCAGTATATTCTTTGGGTGTTTTTGTTATGAGTTACAATGACCTACACATTCTCTATTGAAGTATATTTTCGGCATGTAGCACATGTTCACATAATTTGTTGTTTCTTGGGTATTTTTCTTTTCCCACTGGCTGTACACTTTGTTCTTTTTATTGTTGGACGTTTTATCCTTTTCCTGAGAGAATTTACAAACCCTTAGGAATATTCTCCTCTACCTAATCATTTTGTGTATTGTCTAGGTGAATTCAGAGGCCCCTGAGCGTGTTGTTTATTGCCTAGGTGAATTCAGAGGCCCTTGGGTGAATTCACCTTACCCTAGGAATTTTGTTTACTACTTGGGAAAATTTAAAGACTCCCATAAGTTTTTATCTAATGTTTGTGCCTAAAATTTCCCCTGGTTAGTTTTAGCTGATGTCGAGTGCCTAAAATCACCCTGGAATTTTTATTCATTGTTGGATGACTAAATCCATCCACTAAGCATATTTCTTTAGTGTTGGGATATGTAAAAGAGTCTTTGGTCAGTTGGTGTGAGTTTAGATGGATAGTTTTGGGTTCCGTTTTGATACCATAACCATATACAACATCTTTCACATGTAAATCACTCAACTAAAAATATGTAGAAGTATTTTTATTTATAACGGCTTACACTTATATTCATGATTGCAATTTCAGAGTTTGTTCTATCGTGTGCAGTAAAAATAGAATGCATTGAAATCTAAGCGGAACATTGAACGAAAACTGGACCAAGAAGTAAATTCATTTTGTAGAAGCATCTATGTTGATGAAACGAATGGGCCATAGGCCCACATTTTACATATCATATTGTATCAGAGCAAGTTCGTCAAATACCTTGAAGCAGTTACCATGGGAAAATACTTGAACGGGAGAAGCGAGAAGAGTTGAGAGACTTCAACAGACAAATATAAGAGAAAATCCAGTATTGGAGACACAGAGAAGATGAGTTGGAGAAAGAGCTTGCCAAGCACCAGGACTCCTTCATTTCCATGAGGTCATAATTAGACAGGATAATGTTGCAGCTCTTTCATTTGGGGGAGAAATTCATCAAGCTAGATAATTGGCAAGAGGAGAAGTTTACCAAGTTCCCTGCTCACATATACCATGAATTGGAAGCGAAGGAATAGGCCTTGAAGAAGCTAGAAGCAATTGTCTAAGAGACCAAGCAAGCCCCTTCTATTTGCATTGCTAAAGTTAGCTACACGACATAGGAAAACATGGTAAACTCACCTTCTATGATCCTTTATCAAGAAACCTTTGGTGAATTTGTGAATCACACTAGAGGCATTAGTTCCAAGCTCATGAGGAAAATGGGTTATGATGGCCAAGGGCTAGGCAAAGAAGTCCAAAGGATTTTGATTCCCATTTTAGTTTAGCAAATGCCCAAGCATGAAGGCCTAGGATTCGATGGACAAGAATCCAACACAAGTACAACTCAAACCACTTTCGTCAAGGAAAGAGGAACCGAAAAATAATCCATGTGAAGGCCTAGGATTCGATGGACAATAATCCAACACAAGTACAACTCAAACCACTTTCGTCAAGGAAAGAGGAACCGAAAAATAATCCATGTGTAGCAAGCCACTCAAATATGCTTGTAGAAGCTTGGAAGAGGGCAACAAAGAGATGGATTTTCCATCCATATTTGCTCCAACTCTTGGGGGACCAAGCTAGCAAGCATCATCACAAGACAAAGAGGTATGGCATAGTTTAGTTTTTTTTCAAGAAGGCTAAGCATCTGATGCAGGAACTATTGCCAGTATTGCATATTGAATGGGCATTGGGAAGCCAAATTTTGGACGTTTCACCCAAAACTCTATCCCAAGAACCGAATAGCCAATAAAAAATCTTGGAGAAGAAAGGGAAAAGAGGAGTTGTCTACACTTGCAACCCAATGAGCACTCATTTTCCAACGACCTATTATAGTAGCAAATGTCATTTCTAGCCATGAGATGGAAAAAAAGGTTATGCCAAAGGCAACCCCTATAAGGATCTTATCTTCCATCCTACAGTGGAGGAACCCTTTTTTGGAGATTTGCAGAAGTCTTCTTATTGATCAGAGAAGAAGATTGAAGGGATTTGAATCTTTTGGGGACCAAAAGCCTTCAAATGGGGAGGTGTGATCCGAATTGGATCTTTGTCAAACTTTCTTGTAAATTTGTAATAAGCATGTAATTTTCATTTTTTCTTTTTGGCAAAAATTGGAAGTGGAAACGAACCATTGTGATGGTTGGCCTTCCAAAGGCATCCCATTAATGTGAAGGTTGTAGTGAAGAGTGATCAATAGGGGAGATGCAAGGAGAAACAGGGAAGGACAATAGTAGAAATTATAGTTGGAAGAGGGTAGCTTGTTTGAAGTTGAGTGGACGAAGGAGTTAATGTGCATGTTCACTCTAAGCGAAGGTGTCTTTGAGCCACGACCTCTACAATTTTGTATTGTAAGTGAGTAAAAATGCACAACTCTATGTATAGCTCACACCTTTGAAATTTTTCTCCCTTGCATAATAAAAATTCCATTTAAACGTTGATATTTGTGAGTTAATGCATTCTTTTCTTTAGGTATTTTCATTATGAGTTACATTGATCTATACACTATCTGTTGAATTTTATTTTCATCCTATAGCACCCGTTCACATAATTTATTGTTTGTTGGGTGTTTTTCTTTTTCCCACTAGCTATAAACATTGTTCTTTTTCTTGCTGGGTGTTTTATCCTTTGCCTGGGCGAATTTACAAACCCTCATGCGTGTTCTCCTCTACCTGAACATTTTGTGTATTTCCTAGGTGTGTTTTTTACTATCTGGGCGAATTTACCTACCCTAGGCATTTCATTTACTACTTAGGAAAATTTAGAGGCCCCTGGACAATTTTATCTGATGTTGTGTGCCTAAACTTGCCCCTGGTTGTTTTTATTTGATGTTGAGTGCCTAAAATCACCTTGGAAACTTTCTTTCATTGTTGGATGACTAAATTCGCCCGCTGAGAATCTTTCTTCATTGTTGGGTTGTGTAAAAGAGCCTTTGGTGAGCTGGTGTGAGTTTAGATGGATATTTTTGGGTTATGTTTTGATATCATAACCAAATACACCCCCTTTCACATGTAAGTCACTCAGCTGAAAATATGTGGAAGCATTTTCATTTATAAAGGTTACACTAAGATTCATGATTGCAATTTCATAGTTTGTTCTATTACATGCAGTAAAAATAGAATGCATAGAAATCTAAGCAGAGCATTGAACCAAAATTGGACCAAGAATCAAATTCATTCCACAGAAGCATCTGTGTTGATAAAGCAGATAAGCCATACGCCCATCGTTTACAAATCAGTTTTTCCCCGAGCTTTGTAACCTGGCAAAAATATTAGCAACTAAAAAAAAAAAATAGTTTACACAAATATTATAAAAAAATTACTACAATTACATTCTATAAGTATATATTATTGAAATAAAATTGAATTAACTCATCAAGTCAATATTTGAAATATTATAATGTGGTATTGATTGGACAACATGCTCAAAGTTGAAGTCATCATCTTTTAGTTTTTTTTCTATGACATATTTTCCTTGAATGTTCTACATATGCTTTCACCACACACAAATCAAAATTATTTTGATAAAAATATTAAATATTCAAATATATTTAAATAGAAATATTAAATATTTCACTGCAATGGAAAGAAAATGAGTGAAGAAAGTTTTGGAAAGAGTCTTATACATGGAGAGAGATAGAAATGGAAACTAAAATCACTAAAACAATAATAACCAATCCCCATAGTATTTGGAACATAAGTTATATAATGAACCCCATAAGACATGAACATAGTTTGGCTTAGCATTGCAATTTGTAGTCTCAAGAATCAAGATATTATAATATCTAATCTATGGTATTCACTAAGGTGGACTTAATCCATTGCATGTTTTAACAAAAAAAAATTGTTTTAGATCCATTGTGATATTACATGTTATTAGTCCCTACTGAAGGCAAACCAGGGACTCTAGCGTTCAATAGAGTTTTGACTGTCTATTACTTTGCGTTTAACTTTCAATAAAATTTTCCTTTCCAAACTTTTACATAGGGAAAAAAATATTTATTTTTCTTTTTAATTTAAATTAACTTTATTGAACATTCTATTGGCTCACAAGATGAAAGTCTTATTGCCGACCTTGCCTACCTCATCTTAGATAGCCTAAGTTTTTTTTTTGGTCTATTATAACTCTTCCCTAAGATTTTAGTTTTTTAAGTCTTTCACACGATACATTTTCTGCATACTTAGATAACCTAAGTACATTGAAGCCATTTCTTTGACCGTCTTTGACTCTCATCTATGTATACAATGAGTTTTGTCGACACTCTACCATCGTTATCCACCGCCATAACCTTTCTCAGCACTCTACGACCTTTTTCCACCATTCTCCACCACCATAGCCTTTTTGCATAGGCCTTTCTCAACACTCTACCGCCTTTTTCCACCATTCTCCACCACCATATCCTTTTTGCATAGGTATTTCTGCACGGCCATAGGGTGCTTCATATACAGTGCATCACAGATTAACTAAAGATACATTGTTCATTCACAAATTAACTAAATATACATTGTTCGTACACTGGGAATAAAACATTGTTCATGGGCTGGAGATAAATGTTCATGAGCAGGTGATAAATATTTTGTTGGTTCATGCACTGAGGTGTTGTTGGTTTGGTCTACAGTTGAGGTATAAAAGATTGTTCATGGGCTAGAGATAAATGTTCATGAGCTGGTGATGATAAATATTTCGTTGGTTTGTGGGCTGAGGCGTTGTTGGTTCAGTCTGCAGTTGAGGTAGAAATTGTTGTTGGTTCAGACTGTAGTTGAGGTAGAAACTGTACACCACTCTTGCATTTCCACTTCCATTGGGTCTTTTTTTCCATTTTAAGTGCATCGCAATATGCTAATAATACATTTCCAACTTATAAGATAAATAAAAAAATTGTATTTTATTTCATACATGGTTGCCCTCCATCTCCATAAGAGTGCTTCCGGCTCCCAGCTCGTAAAATCTCTACAAATTAATCAAACACGAGTCCCTCTGCAACAATTTTATTGGTCGACATTTAACATTTCTAGTTTTCTTCGTAGGTATCAATTACTATGAAGTTTACTGTATATGTAAAACCATCGTTGTGATTCTACCATGGGTGTATCCTAACCCTAACCCTAAATCTTTTACGGTTATTATGGAGATTACATGAAAATCTATCCATTCACACCTATCTTTGAATCAATGGATATTATTCTAGAGAATTTATCTTAAGCATGGCTATTATTGAATTACAGAAAGGAGGCTTTACTATTATATCATCATAGAAGAAGTAGCAAAAACATTATCTCTAACAAAGTAGAGATTTTCCTGTGAATGGGCATGGGTGGGTCTGATCCAAAACTATCTGAAAACATGAAGTTTATGTTACCTAAGCTTAGTTATTACTGAATTAAATATACAAAGCATTAATATTCTATCATAGAAGAAGTAACAAACGTAGTAGTAGATACCATACTTCCACCTCCCTGGGAACATTACGTGTAGATTGTTGGGTCTTCCTATATCCACCATGGATAGTTCGTTGCTTTAGATGAATTAGGAGCAAATTCTAGCGATTGTGTTATTCCTCGTCTGACACCTTTGAACTAAACTATTATATGTCCTTAATTGGCCTTCCCTCCAACAAAAAAATAATTTCCATCTGTAACAAAGAATGAAAGCCTTCCATCCTTCTCAAATCTTCCCCAAGGAAATTGATCCTCGTCCAGAACACTCCCGATACCAAACAACAACATTGATCTCTATTCAAAACCAGATGTTTACGACAAGCTAGTTGAACTAGAATTTCAAAGAGATTGAACGCCTGCACCAGGTCATCAGGATGGTCAAAAGGTTCTGCTATCGTCCTGTTTGGTTGCCCATAAAAAATAAGCAGTTCTATAGCAAGACCCAACACCGACATGAAGAATGAAACACAACATTGCTAATCACCAAGCATAATAGAGACTCGCATTTTTCTATTGCTCTTTATCTTCCCTTCTATCATTGTGTTTAATTGACAACTTTTGTGCCTTTTCCACCTCACAAACCCAATGAAAACGAATCTGAACATAGCTCTTACTGATATGACATTCGACTTCATTCCTCTTACAGAGAATCAATACCTTAATGCACACAAGAAGAATCAATTTTTCTACTAAGAACAAGAGGTTGGCTCATGTTAGAGATTCGGGGAGTGATGGATTTGTTAAGCGAAAGGCAGGTAGGTCGTAAGACCAACAAACCTTGTGTTGCATTTCACATAGTAAATCAGGTCACAATCAATTGCGCCCTGCTCAATCTATTATCCTCATTGTTCCCATTCTTTCTAGATAATGGGCCAGCCCTTTTCATTAATTATTAAATAAACTTGAATAGTTGTCCAGTGGATTAATGCATCCTATAAATATGGTCACATTCAACATTCAACCGCAACCTTCTCGATGTCACATTCAACATTCAACCGCAACCTTCTCAATGTAGTATCCTCATTGTTTTCATTATTTCTCGATAATGCACCGACCCTTTTCATTATTTATTAATAAACTTGAATAGATGTCCAGTGCATTAATTCCCTATCCTACCATAGTGCATGTGTATGGTGGAAGTAAAGCCTACTCAGTGCATTGTACTCTCCATACAATGGACGAAGGCACCAATCTGCCCAGCCATCCCCATCCATCCATGCATCAGCGAGCTGTCCCCATCCATCCATGCATTCACTTTCATAGAACCACTTGCCCCGTGTTCGTAGTTTGTGCATCGTGATCTTTTCATATTTCATGTTTACAATCAAAGATCACAAATCTCTGCTCCATTATTTTCAAATTCATTTGTTAGATATGGCCATTAACACAGTCCATCGTTATAGAGCTGCAGATAAACAACTATTGAAGCTCATCGAGAGGTATTTAATTATTTGTTTAGCAGTTTGTAAAGCAGAGTGCATTAATACTAGAAGGACATGGATCTCTAACAAGGTATGTTGTTAGCTCTATTATTGGTACTTCTAGGTATATTAGCTACTAGTACTGGATTGACTACATATGCTACCCTTACCATTGGTGTTAGTAGTTTTGCTTACGGCTCTCATAATTAGGCTCTACCAATTCTTATGAGACTGACATTCTATGTTCTGGGATTTATTTTATTAGGTTTAATTGTCAATGTAGGACTAGGGATTGTGTTATTAGTACTGGTACTTTTGTGTCCTACTGACGTCTTTTTT
Organism: Picea engelmannii; assembly: GCA_009831015.1. NCBI lineage: Eukaryota > Viridiplantae > Streptophyta > Pinopsida > Pinales > Pinaceae > Picea > Picea engelmannii. Next base: position 26,378 of record WSFP011376285.1, read on the forward strand.
TTTCTCATTCGTGGAAAATTGTTGCCCATTTTTATTTATTTTGATTTGAGTTGGTTAAGATGAGTGCTCAATGTAATTGTGCTTATTAAGCACTCACATTCTCATTGTGTCTTAGGAAGCACTTAGTCTTGGGCTAACAAATTTGTATAAGTAACTTCAACTATTGAGTTCACAAGATCAAGGGAGAAGGTCGAGCTCTCTCCGCCTTCCTGAATCCATCCAAAGGATCTCATCTTGGCTCTAGCAGATTTGATTAGTGATAAGATTTCTTTTTTTAAGGCTAGCCAGTCCAGGTTGAAAAGATTTGTATCATTGGGAATTGTTGAAAGATGTAATTGGAGATCAAGTGTGCTTATGGGATCTAGAAAGGCTATCGGCTAGTGTCCAAACCGCTAAGACGACGAAAGTAATTTACTCTAAGGCTGGATAGTGAGACTTGTAGACTACATAGTACAAAGTCTAGTAGGTTCTGTCGGAATTGGCCAAGCTACAGAAAACGCAAGATTGAATCCGACTAAGGGTTCCCACCGAGAGAAAAACCAACAACCTAGATCAACCAACTACCCAGAAAACACCCACCCGGCTAGCAAGCTTAGCAAAAGCCTTCCACATGCTATGCATGCAATGAGACAAATGACAAATGTATTTGTGTGAAAACTTAAAAAATGTTAACGTTATTATATATACTATGTGGACCTGTTCAACTATGTACTTTTTTCGTGATTAATATTATAGCAAACTTCATTTGTTTATAATATATATCCTTGACCCTCTTTTTTGTGTTTTTGTTTTTAGATATCCTTGTGCTGAATTGGGTGTTCCTTGGACCATCAGCTGACTATAGACAAAATTAGTACTTAGTGAGCAATCTACCCTTTAAAAAAAAAAATTGACAGTACCTTGTTTAACTATCAGCGTGTTCCAAGTAAAAGTTGATAACTTTTTCGATCTATCATTAGCATGTGAGGACCCGAAAATGTAAGCAGTGAAATCTATAAATATTGATGACCTATTAGCTGAAAAAATGACATGCTACTTACTCTTATGCTTTATTTAAGGTTTCAAATATGCATGCATTTGTTTCACCATCAACATTGTCTAATGTTTTTTTTTTTTTTTTCCCCAAAGAAAAAATTGCAATTTACATTCATTGAGAGAGTGGAAATTACAACATTGTCTAATGTTGTAGCCGAATGCAGATCATATTGTCCCATTGATGATTTGTGTTGGTTTATGTCAAGAAAGTTGTCTTATAACGTTCTCTTTTAGTTGGTTCAATGTCTCTTTGATGACTGGAAAATTCTCCATTTTCTTATTTTGATTTGAGCTGGTTAAGATCGGTGCTCGATGTAACTTTGCTTATAAAATGAAAGATTATTTGCCTCCAAGTCACTACATATAAGCCATGTTGCTCACAATGGCATGCCTTTGCATCATCTGCTATAGTCCACCTGGAAAGTAAATTCCCTTAGAAATTAAATTTGATTCTCGTTACAATGCTTTTGAATGTATTTGCCAACTCTGAATGTAGCTTTCTCTTCTTTTCTCCTACCTGCATGTACATTGTGGCTTGACTAGATGTCTTGGGCCAGCCTATTCAATGTTGTCTATGGCCATAAGATATGCATGTGTCTTTGATATTGTTCAAAACTTGTGAGATGCCTTGCATCAAATTGCCAAATGCACATCGATGGTTACAATGCTTTCTATAGCTAGCATATGTTTCCCTAATAATATGTGTTTGTTATTTTGTTTTTTACCATTGACAATATAGGTAGAGGTCGCATCCAAAAATTTAGACTTTACTTCGAGATTCATTTCCTTGATTTAATGGTATATAGGGGTTGGTTAACACCAATCCATATTTCTTGATACTAGCAAGAACTCCCTTCGCTATTCACACTTGAGGAGAATGAATTTAGGAAATAGTGAACCCACTAAATAGTTCAGAAGCAAGTTTACTGGAATAAGTAGATTATATAATAGCTTGAGCAACAAGTCCAGTTCTAGGTGCAAATGATCTCGAGCCAATGAATGATCCAACATCTTATGGTATATCTATGGGGCTAAGTTTTGATCTCCTTCGTTTTATACACTAACTTTTGATAACATACTAATCGAAATGGTGAAACCTGGGTAGCTAGTTGATATGCATATATTTCTTTGTGGCTACTTGGTGTGCATACTTTTCCTTGCTTTATTTTCATTTGTAGTCAATAATACATGAAATTTATTTTCATTTGTAGCCAATAATACATGAAATAAAAGAAAATTACATTCAACTATTGTTTATTGAATCTCTTGTTCTTGTACAATCCGATGCATTGCAAATGCCAAGTATGGTAATTATTCCATTTTTTGCTTCAGTTATTTGGTGCTTTCCACATTCTTGTAATCTTGATTTGATTTTGAAAAATATTTTAGATTACAAATACTTGAATTGAAAATTGGTTCCTTTTATAATCGATTCATGAAGAATACACGTGGATAGAGGGACTAATGTATTTCTTGTCATACGGATATTGCAGTTCATATGGAATCCTACGCATATTATCTTCAAACTTTGTCGTCATATTGTGTATGAACATTGTGACTAAGTTGCACAGAAAAATCTTTGAAATCTCAACAATTCTGTGAACAGCTAAGAAAACAATATTTAAATATTATCTTCAAACTTATTCTCAACAATTCTGTGAACAACTGAGAAAATAGTATTTAAATATTATCTTCAAACTTTGTCGTTTTATTTTCAAATTATCCAAACAACGGGGACATCGCCACTGCACAGTGGCACTTGTTTCATTTAATTTACGACAAGTTATGAACACTTTTGAAAATGCTATTATATTAGTCTTTTTAGCTTTCTTATTTCTTTATTTATTAACAAATTTTGCATGTATGCCCTAAAGAGTGAGCATGAGTATATTAATTATTACTAGTTTATTAATTATTATATTCTATGTTGTATATCTAGGATATTGTATGAGTATATTCTAGAATCACAAAGAAAACCTAGTTTTGTACACGTTATAACTTGACTGGAGAGGTAAAAATCATCATTTGGTTCTTCTATAAAATATTCATATATAATATGAAGGGTGTACTTCAATTTCATACATGTTACTTTCAAGTTTTCTAGCATAGATTTGTACATCATATTTCTCTAGCATGCTAATGTAAAGCACAATTGTTTAGCATATAATATTATGATAAAGTTGAAAACAATGTTTACTTTGAGTTTTTCTTTACAAGTTAAGATAAGTTGATGTCTTATCAATAGCTAAATACAATTCTTAGGATCATATTTTTTTATACTTTACTTACAAGATGCACATATGCATTGTAAATAATAACATGTACATCTTAGGGAAAAATAGTATTTGAGTTGTATGGCATCACACAAAAATCTCCACAATCGGGGAAAACATTTTTTACATCCACAAAATATGCTTCAAATGCTCTTCTTAGGTTCAAATGCTCTTCTTAGGGAATATGCTTCAAATGCTCTTCTTAGGGAAAATGCTCTTCTTGGGGAATATGCTTCAAATGCTCTTCTTAGGTTCTATTGAAAATGAGGTAACATGCATGTATACATCCACAAAATAATAGGTGAATGACCATAGAATACATCCATCATCCTCATGGATGTTGTCGGTGCATTAGTCAAACTGAAGGGCATGAAAAGACACTTGAAAATACCTTCATTAGATTTGAAGGTTATCTTCCACACATCATTTGGGTTGATTGACACATGATGATAGGCTACCTTAAGGTCAATATTGTTGAAAAAATTGGCACCTTTGAGTTGATTGAGTAGATCATTAGTCTAAGGGATGGGGTAACAATCCTTGATTGTGATTTTTAAGGCTCTATAGTCAATACAAAGTCTCCATGTCCCATCCTTATTTTGAACCAACACAATTGGGCAAGGATCTTGGTCAAATGTGGCCCTTTTAGTTTATCTCTTGAAG
>ML852424.1:0-14747 GCA_009831015.1 Picea engelmannii
TTCCATCCTTACAGCCCTCATCATTATAGCCTCCATCAGACATAATCATATCTGGGAGGATTTCTTCTTCCCGGCTCTCCCATGGGTCAGATTCATAATGGCCATAAACAGGACCCATGGGAAATATTTTTTCATAATCGCCCCAGTAGAGCTGCTAAGGGAATCTTCTTCAAAGGATGGGAAATCCTCAGCATATTGTTCATCTTCCCACCTGTCAAGTATGGCATTGATAGATTTTATCAGCTCCATAACTTTGCCTGAAGCATCTTTTTCCTCCCTCGGATCTTCATAATCATCCATTGTAGAGATACCAAAATCCTCTTCTTCAAAGGGTGGAAATTCCTCTGCACATCGCTCAACTTCCCACCTGTCAAGTCTGGAATTGATAGATTTTATCAGCTCCATAACTTCGCCCGAAGTAGATGAATGGGGAGGAGAAATGACTGATTTCTGATCCAGGTCATCAGGATCATCCTCATAGCCTACATAAGAGACAACTCTATCTTGTATACATTTGTTGTAGTATCCCTCACAACAGCTATGAAAAATCAACTCAGAGGGATAAATCTCTTGAAAATAGGCAGTGAAGGCTGCATGGAATTCACTGAGTGAAGAAATTCTAGCAGGGGGTAAAGAATGATACCATCTACGCGCATTCCCTGCTAACAAGAACATGAACATTTTCAGTAATACATCCTCATGATGTATCTCCCACTGATGCATGAGTTCATGAAACTCACTAAGGTGCCGAGCAGGGTTGTCCTCTTCACGCTTTCCAAATATAGGCAAATAATCGCCCCATTCATTCAGAGAGGGGACAACATTAGGAAAACTAGGAATAGCAGAAAAATTAAAAGGAGCAAACATGCGAGAAAGGATTTTATCCATATTGAACCAGTGGAGTCACCAATCGATCCTCGAATCATCGAGTCGCCTGGTGAAAGATGCGCAACTTCAACTGTGCCTGGTCCTTGTTCACCATCAAAGGCCAGATCTTAACATTGTTGTTACCCCAGGAAGCTTCTCAGGCTGAGAAAGAAGCTTCTGAAACCTTCTCGAGAAAGCTCCTTAGGGTTAGCTTTCAGGTGTGCTAACAATAGTCACAGCTGAAATAGTGATGTGGAAACAATGGAGTTGCCACAGTGGAGTCGCTAGGTGCACAGTAGAAATATTTAAGGGCTCTGACTTCTGATGCACCTTCATAATTAGAGGCTCAATGTCGCTCTGTCTAGGGAAAATCTTCAACTTCATCCCCGGCAACGACGCCAGAAATGTTAGCGTCATAAGTCACTCTTAGATTGCTTGCAGGAGCAGAGCCTAACGCCCATGATTTTATGTCATGGTTTGTTTAATGGGGTGATCATATGGAGGTTAACTCAAACTATATGGTTCTAACTTGGAAACTAGGCCAGACATGCATGGGTGAGTGAGGTCTTGTATAAACTTCAGACAGTGAGTTGTAGTAAGGGTGAGTAGGGGGAAGACTTATATCAGGGAAATGTGAGGGTCTGAAGTAAACATCAGGTTTCTAACAAACTGTAGAAGAAGGCATCCAAACACAAGATCTTCTTGCACTCAAACACAGAAAACCAGAGAATACAATAATGCATAAATAAATCCTTTATCATGGCATAATTGCAATGATCCGCACGAATCATTCGTTCACGAACTCTCTTAGTATAAGAAGAAAACTTAGATGGATTAAGAAGACTGTCTGTTATAAAATAAGAAATCTCATATACAGATACATGGCCATAAAGATAGAATGTCTGCTAAAACTTTACAGTCGGGAGCTCTGCTCTACCATCGATGCTTACAAAAATACAAAGACCTAGTCTATATACTCATAGAAAATCGCTTCACGGAGGCGTGTGCGGTCATCTGAAGCATGGTGTCCCTTCAACCAAATTTGGATGGATATTTCTTTGTCGGACGCCACCTTAACTGCGCATGGCTCCTGCAGGGGAAGTAGCTGAGCCATTAAATGTCGATCTGGCATGTGTAGACTTTTCTGGCTAGCCAAGGACTCAGCATGAACTTTCTTCTTTGGAGACATGGGTACAAACAACCCCCCTCATGAAGAACACCGGCCAGGCTCTCCATATATTGCACTTAATGCACGAAGAGAGGTTTCACCCACCTCTTCCTTACATTCATTTACTTTTAGGCAGAAACCAGTCTTGAGATCGGATCCATGGCGCCCGAAGAACGCGATGAACCTTTCGGTGACTAGGCCCCCTTTGCGCAGCTTTTTTCATTTCCCAGGAGACCACGGGCTATGACCTTGTGGATATCGTTAAAGGTGCATTTGGCCTTTCGCTAGTCGACAATATCAGCTGCTATGAATGTGAGGTCCCGAGTTTCCTGAAACTCTGATACCCGATATGTCGACATGATACAGATGCATGCCACATGTCCTTTAGATGGACGACCCAGATAGTATTTTCTTAATATAAAAGGGTTTGTCCCCCCTTCGCAATCTCTCTTGATAAGACCTAGGGCTAAGACCGTAGGCTCGGTGCCAAAGGCTCTTTCGGTGTTCCGTCGATTGGTGATTTCTACTGCAATGAACGAAGAGCTTCCTGACTCCCGATACCCGATATGCCGACAGTCTTCCACCTGTCCCGGTTGGATTGGACGATGCATATTTGTTTTGAACCATTGATGCTCCCTCTTGCTAAACCCCGGGAAACTTGACAACCCCGAAAACCAGATGACCATCGATTAACTCTGTAGGTGGATCTCGGCCGCTGATGAAAAAAATTCACCCGCTCGCTCGACTCACTACTGAAAAAGGTATTCTCCCATGCTGCGCTTAGCGCTTCCCGCGCAACCAGCAGGTCTAGGTGCTCTCGATCCCGGGACAAGAATTATTGCTAACAAGAAGGAAATTCTTGTCCAATAACTATCTGTAGAAAATTATCCTAGCAATTAATATGGAAATAATATAGTAACACACACACAACACTTAAGGAAAATTTGTATCCATTCCATCAACCACAGTCAACAATTTAAAGGGGCAAAAACGTGGTCACACCAACAACAAGACGCAATCACAGTTAATGGAAAAACGCTATGCCATACCTCAACAAACACACACTATAATTTAAGGACAATTTGTGGGCATTTAACAACGACTCAGTCCATCGTTTTAATAGAAAAATGTGGGCATTAACAACAGACTCAGTCAATATTTTTGATAGCCAAAACATGGCCATTTAATCAACAAACTCAGACACGGATTTAAATGACCCAAAATAGTGGGCAATTAACAACATATGAATCAATTTTTAAAGGTCAAAAGTGTGTGCCTTCCATGACAATCTAAATCATTGAATAAATGAAAAAATCATGGGCAATCAACAACATATCTGTCAACCTTTAAAAGACAAAAACGTGGGAATTCCACAATGATCTCAGTCTCAAGATAAAATGACAATAATCGTGGGTAATTCAACCGCATATCAGCCATCTTTTAAAAGACAAAACATGGGAATTCCCATGAATCCAATAACAGTTAGTTTTTAATGCTTAACTAAGTCTTCAACAAGGGAAAAAATCGCCCCAACAGTAAAACGAAATGTAGTCCAGAGAGGTTGAATTCCCAGGCAAGAGTAAATAAAAGAACAGAAATTCTTAAGTGCAAGACACCGATTTAGAAATTTCATTGTTTTTCCATTGCCAGATTGCCAAATGTAAAAATGTAGGCATGAAGTTATTTCATTTTTCAATTTCCATAATACCAAATAATAAAATGCAGACATGAAATCATTTCGTTTTTCCATTGCCAGAATACCAAATATAAAAATGCAGGCATAAAGTCATTTCCATTTTCCATTGCCAGAATTCCAAATATAGAAAACTCATACATGAAATCATTTCATTTTTCCATTTCCAGAATATCCAATATAAAAAATGCAGGCATGAAGTCATTTCGTTTTTCCATCGCCATAACACCAAATATAAAAAACAGACAGGGAATAAATTCATCTTTCTATTGCCTTAATACCAATACAACGCAGACAACAGTAAGATAAACAGAAGGATCCAATGAGAAAAGTCATGGAAATGATCGCATGGATGCTATCAGTGAAGGCACAGAGAAAAACCAACCAGGATGCAAGATAATCCATACGCAAAGGTATTTTCCAAATGGCGAAATCAACAACCAGCCAGGGACAAGAACGAAGGTAAATGGCTGACAGGGACGTCTTTTTCTCATCATCCATGAACAAAAAATCAAGGCATTGAAATCCATAGGTCTATTAACGTCGAAATGACGATCGTAGATCAGGATCCTAGCCAACTTCTCACGAAAGGATAGATGAACTAGGGATGAAGGGAAAAACAACCAAAAACTTCACAAATCAATACACCCAAGGTGGTCAAGACCTATTGGGAATCAAAATCCATGGGAGCCAATCAATCATCGAGCTAGGTTAAGGAAAATACACTCAGTAAATAGAATGGTAGACAATCAATTTACTTACCCACTAAAGATGCAAATCCAAAGCATATTACTACTACAATCTACCATACAAAATGAAGAAAGCGTATTGTTGCCTGATCGCCCGCTTTGAGCTGATGTCCCTCTCGCTCCATGAAACACCTGCTTGCGGACTGACGAGACTTAACGAGTACCTCTCATCCAATGCTAGGGGTACTCTTCTTCCCATGTATCCCCCTGATCCACAAAGGGGCCACATACGCTAACTAGAGAATAAAATAGCTCCCAGCTTGCCTTGCAAGGATGAGATACCACTCCTCACTGAGATGGGTATCCCAACTTCCACAAGCTAAGTCATTCAGGTAGATATTTGTGCAGCGTAATGTTACACAAACATAAGAGATCCTTCATCCTTCTCCTCCTTTCAATATATAGAGTTTCAAAGTCCCTTACTTTCCCAAATCCCATTTTATTTGAAGTTTAACAAATTGATTCATAGAAATTCCTCCCCGTACATGTTTCACCCATCCCCTTCTTTCCTCCATAAATTAATTTCTTTAATTAATTAATTACCCTTATTTCCCTCACCCACTTAGAGTCACTCGTAGAATCGTTCCTAGGTGTCCCCAAATTCTCTTACAGGTTTTAATGACTTTCCCCATTATTAATTTTTTAATTCGGTTTAAAATTAAAAAGCTCTTAAATGGTAGATATTTTTCCCTTTTCTTTTTATGTTTCCCTCTTTTCCTAGTTTCCTACTTATTCTGTATTTCCCTCTTTTCCTAGTTTCCTACTTATTCTGTATTTCCCTCTTTCCCCTTTTGACATAGAACTCAATTTGGTAGGTGTAGAAATTAACTTCTAATTATCATAATATAATAATATAATTATTTATTTATTTATTTTTATTTTTATAAAAAAATATATACTTATATATATATATATATATATAATTTCTTTTTCCCTTTTTTTTTATAAAGGATAGAGAAAATTCTGCCACTAGAAAATTAGACCTAGACTTTAATTTTCATGGGAGACATTTTATTAGGGAATTTGTTTTAAAACTTTCTCATCATATTATTATTGATAAGGCCATATGGGTTCATTCATTTATCATTAACAACACAACGTTCCCTTCAGGACTGATGCAGACCCCCTATCCCTCAGGGTTGCACGACCTCCCGGTCGGGATCTCTGAATTCCAGTGAAGGAGTGTCTCTCCTGGTTCTGAACTGGAACCTATAAAAATTACTCCACAGACTCTTTTCTATATTTTAACCATGCAAGATGGTTTTAGGCACACCCCCCACTGCTCATGACCATAGGCACGACCACCATCTTAGCCTGAAAGGCGCATCTGTTTCACATCCTGAGGGTTTTCCAATGTAACGTGTCCCTAGTTCCTCTAGTCTCAAAACCACAATAAGGGCTAGTGGAGGCTAGCTCCCCCCCTTTCCCCATCTCACGTGATCACAGGCATATGAACACTAACTTTACTATAGACCACTTCAGCCTTCTCCAAGTTACGAGAGACAAAACTAAGAAGACAGAGATCTACGGTCCAGATCTCCCTTTGATCAACGACGATGATCAATTCAGTGTTTTTCATTTCATGACTTCGCCCCTTGCGAGGTCTATTCGTTCCTCCATGTCACAAAAGCTAAAACACTTCCCTATTGTTCATTGACTACTCTAAGCCTCCAATATCTGACAACCTGAATCCTTATGGGATTTCGTGGGTCAATAGTCCCGACTCTTACCTTTTGTATCCCTGGTCGTCGAAATCCGAAATAGCCCCACATCATGGTTCAACTATTATAAACCTTTGAAGATCTGACCTCCTGGATCCTTTCGGGGTTTCGCGGGTGAATGGTCCCTTCTCTCACCCCTTCTACTCCTGGTATCCAAAACCCGATACACCTCCATGCTACATATCCATGTCTCCCAACCTATGAAGATCCGATGGTCTATATCCTTTCAAGGTTTTGTGGGCCAAGAGTTTCGTCTCTTTCCCTTTGTGTTCCCGGTAGCCGAAAACCTAAAATGGGATCAACGAACCAAATCTATTGAGGTCCGACAGCTACTATTCCCCCTAAGGTTCGACTGTTGAAAGGTCTCCCCACTAACCTACTTGCAACTCCTCTTGATGCAGCAACTCACGGGATTTCGCGTCACTCCCCGAAAGCTCTCCACCATCCGTTTAGGTCCTCATGGGTCTTTCCTCCTGGGAATACACAATGTTCAAATTTGCGTTCCTATCTCACCTCATACAACCATTGACCCTTCACATCAATCTGACGGTCAACAGTGCTCCCCCTCTTGATATTTTTAATATTTTGTACTTAGAAGAATTTTCTAAGTCCCTAAAGGTTCCAACCTTCGCTTATCCTGGGAAATGGATTCCTGGATCTCGAAAACACTTTCCTAGAGTATTATTCCTCCTAATATTCATCTGGTACGGACTTTGATTTCCCACGCACTCCTTGAATCTAAGGGATCTCGATAACTTTGATCTAAGGGATTTCTCACAGAGAAATTCCCCTTTCATTCCCTTCTGGCTTGATGCACACCTTGCAGAGATTTAAATGAAGAGAAACAATTGAAACTGAAAAACTAACATTTGCAGTTTCCTACCCTCCCACAAAGATTCATTCACTTGCTCATAAGAACAAAAATAACAGGAAATTGCAAACACCGATCATACAATGTTTATTTGGTTCAATTTTCCTTTTTTTATATTCACAACTGTCGAAATGGGTACAAAATACATTCAAATTACAGTAGCTCAAAAACTGAGATCTCCTGGTAAATCACAACTCTCTCTTACAACTATTTTCTCTCTGTATTTCATCCCTCCATCTGGGTGTACAAACTTGCCTACTCTAAAATTCATCCTATGCTATCTTAGTCCATTCGCAGTCTAGAGCCGCAGTGGAAACACCTGCTCTTCTTGCGATTTTCAAAATGTGCCTCAAAGGGAAAAAATCGATAGTAGTTCAAGCATGACTCCAAAGGTAAATTATCACACTGAGTTAAGGTAGATTTCAAAATCGGTTGTAGCTGCTAACGTTGAATTTCTGGAAGAACTCCCACGTGTTGAGTGGTCATGTTTCTGTGTGCTTAGCAACGATGCTCCTGCATCATACTCCCCTTGCAAAAATTCATGGACTCCTGTCCATGAGCTCCACTATGGATTTTCCCTACTTCTCAATAGCATCTTTGCTTTCCCAACTGACATCTTCTATTGGGTGTCCCTTCCATTTGACTAGATACTCAAAATAGGTTTTCCTTCTAGTTTTCTTGCCAATCCTCTGATCAACAATTTTTCCATCTGCATATTTTCTTCCACAGGCATCTGTTTCTCCCACTGAATCTTTCCTTGATCTTCCAACCCTTCTGTGTCATCTTTCCTGTAGGGATATAGGTATGAAACATTGATTATGGGCGAAATTCCCATGCCATCTGGCAGCTCAATCTCATAGGTGTTTGCATCAAACTTCCTCAAGATCTTACAGGGTCCTATCTTTTTCAGCTTCAACTTGTTGTATGTTCCCCTAGGGAACCTTTCCTTCCCGATATGTGCTAAAAACTAATCTTCTACCTCAAATTGAAGTTCCATGTGATGTTGATCAACTATGTTCTTCTATTTCTAGTTAGAACTCTCCAACTGTCCTTTGATATGTCTATGGAGTTTCTCCATCTTCGCAGCAAAATCAACCTCTCCAACGCTTCTAATATCACCCTGTTCCAAGTGTCTCAACTCAGATACTCCCCTTGGTTGCATTCCATATAGTATTTGGAATGGGATCCTTATAGTTCTCCTATTTGGTGAATCATTGTATGCAAATTTTGCTTGTCGCAGAATCTGATCCCACTGGTTATGATGTTTAGTAACTAGACTCCTTAATAAATTTCCAAAACTTCTATTTACCACTTCAGTCTGTCTATATTTCTAAGGATGATAAGATAATCTGAAGGAAAAATCCACCCCCATATTCTTCCACAACTTCCTCCAAAAGTGACCAACAAATTTTTTGTCTCTGTCTGAGACAATGCTCCTGGGTAGGCCGTGAAGTCTCACAACTTCTTTGAAAAAAAGATTTTAAACATGCATTGCGTCACTGGTCTTCTAGCATGGGATGAAATGTGCCATCTTTGAAAATCTATCCACCACCACAAATATGGAATTGAATCCTCTTTTTGTTTTGGACAATCCCAACAAAAAATCCATGCTTATTGCATCCGAAGGCCTCTCTGGTATTGGCAATGGTTGATACAACCTAATGTTCTTTCTTTTCCACTTTGCATGTTGGCAGATTATACATATGTTCACAAACTTTATCACCTTTGTTATCATACCTGGCTAATAGTATGAGTTTCTCAACTGTGAAAACATTTTATCATGGCCGAAATGTCTAGCCAATCCTCCACTGTGCTTTTTCTTCAGAAGCTTATCCCTTATTGAGCATTTTGGTATGCACAATTGATTTCCTATGAACAAAAGTCCTTCCAGAATCATGTACTCTATCCACTGACTTCTATCTCTCACCAAAATATTAGCACATGCTTCATATGCCTCCTTGAAATCTACATCATCATGATACATGTCCTTAAGGTGTTCAAACCCCAAGGTCTTCACCTAGAATTCCTGCATGATGAAACATCTCCTGCTTAACGCATCAACAACCTTGTTAGCATTCCCAACAATATGTTTTATGACAAAAGTAAAATTTTTCATAAACTCAACCCATTTTGCATGCCTCTGATTTAGTTTTTCCTGTTTGGTTACAAATTGTAAAGATTCGTTATCGCTATACAAGACAAACTTTTGTGGGACAAGATAATGCCTCAATTTCTTCAATGCTTGAATTATGGAATAGAACACCTTGTCATATGTGGATTATTTATTCTTAGTCTCATTCAACTTCTCGCTGAAATAGGCAACATGTCTGTTATCCTGACTCAAAACTGCTCCTATTGCAACTCCACTTGCATCGCATCTTACCTAAAATGTCTTCTCAAAATTCGTCAAGATCAGAATTGGTTGTTCTGTTATCTTCTCCTTCAGTATATTGAAGATCCTTTTGGCCTCCTCTATTCATTTAAAGGACTTGCGCAGCTTCTTCACTGTATCCATCATTGGCACACAAATTCCACTAAAGTCTCTAATGAACTTCCTATAGAAGCTCGCTAATCCATGGAAGCTCCTTACCTCGAACAAGCTTATTGGTGACAACCATTCTCAGATCACTTTCACCTTCTCTGGATCCATCTTTAGTTCATTCAAAGAGATCATGAAACACAAATAAATGAGTTATGTCTTCATGAAAGAGGACTTCTTCAAATTGATCAACATCTTTTCCTACTGTAGCTTCCTCATTACTAGTGTTAGGTGCCTCAAATTCTCTTTAGTCCTACTAAAGATCAATATATCATCCAGATATAAAACTAGGAACTTGCCAATGAAATCTTTCAGAATTTCATTCATCAACCTCATAAAAGTACTCGGTGCATTTGTTAAGACAAATGCCATAACCAACCACTCATATTGATGTTCATTTGTCTTAAAGGTTGTTTTTTATTCATCACCTTCCCTCATCCTGATCTGGTGATATCCGCTTTTCAGATCAATCTTATAAGAGAAATTTTCTCCACTTAAGAAATCCATTAAATCATTCATTCTTGGTAAAGGAAATCTGTACCTAATGGTGATCTTGTTGATGGATCTCGAGTCTGTTCACATTCTCCATCCTCCATATTTCTTTGGGCTCAACACAATTGGTACTGCGCATGGGCTCAAACTTTCTATGACCAAATCTTTGTCTAGCAATTCTTAGACTTGGTTTATCACCTGCTTATTCTCTCGAGGTGTTAATATATATGTTGCTTTGTTTGAAAGAATTTCTCCTAGTATCAAGTCTATATTATGACTGATACTCTTGATGGGCGGTAATGAGTTTGGCATCTCATCCACCAATCTATCAACAAAATTATCTAGTAGCTCCTGAACTTCTTTAGTCAAATCATCCATTGATGTAATCGTAAGGACGACTCTGGGTTTCCTCACCACAGGGAACTGCATCTCCTGTTCTTCCTTGAATACTTTCAGGAGTTCCTTCCCACTCATGAGAAGTATGCTTGTGATGGATTCATCTTTTACTCTCGTCTCCTCCAATGGCAACAACATATGCATCCTACCATTATTCTCTAGTGTATATGTGTTTTTCCTCCCATCATGAATGACATTTCTGTCAAACTTCCATGGTCTTCCCAACAGAATATGGAATACATCCATGGGGATAACATCACATAGGATTTCATCTTTACAACCTTCTATCTTCATTTGAACCAAGCATTGTTTAATAATCATTACTTGGTTTCCTTTTTGCAACCATGAGACCTTGTATGGTTTTGGATGTGCATTTGTCTTCATCTCCAATTTCTCCACCATATCTATGGATACTAGGTTGTCAATTCTCCCACTGTCAATGATCACCTTTCATACTTTGTCCTTAGTCTTGCAAGCTACCCTGAAGACACTTTTTCTCTGCACTCGCTTTTCAATTTCTGCCTCTGGTTTCAAGAGAACTTTTCTCAACATTAGGGATGCTCCATCCTCTGCTCCCTCTGCTTCAAAATTTCTTCATTGGGATTTTGAGATGTGATCTTATCCTCCTTCCTTATTCTTCTTGGGACATTCCCAAGACATGTGTCCTATATTTCCATAGGCATTTCATCTTATGCCTCCTCTGCCTCTTCCTCTAGAAGAGTTTCTTCCACCACCCTATCTTTCTAGTGAAATTCCTCCTCACTCCAAATGATTGTGTGGTTTCCCAACATCTTCCTTAGATTGATGTGTTTTGTTGTAGTTAAACCCCTTTCTCTTGCCTGGGACCAAGATTTTACCTCTTCCTCATTGACTTTGTTTTCTGGAAAGCTTCTCCTCTACCTTCAGCACAAACTGATAAGCATCCTCCACTATTCTGACTGACATCATGTTGATCTTGTCCTGGATATCATATCTCAAGAAATTTATATATCTGGCAAATTTCTCTTCATATCTCTCCCATTTTCCATTTTTGATGTTCAGTCGATAGAACTGCTCGGTGTACTCCTTAACAATCATCCCTTTCTGTCTTAGGTTCTACATCTTCTTGAATAGATTTATTTGATAATCTTTGGGAATGAACTTAGGCTTCAGCTTGGCTACCATTCTATCCCAACTCTTTATCCTCTATTTTCCTTTGCTTCTTCTCTCTGCTTGTAGTTCATACCACCATAGTGTTGCATGTCCTTTTAATCTGGTGACTTCCTGCATCACCTTCTTCTCCTCATTGACATCTTCATAATCGAAGTGTATGTCCATGGATCTCATCCAATCCAACAGTTCTTTAGCATCTAGGTTTCCCTCATACATGAGAACCTTTATTTTACTCTCCCTCCCAGTCTGGAAACTACTTTCAACAAATGTTCCTCTACAATATCTTCTTCTGCATCTTCTTCAAGTTCAACCTCTTCACTTTCTGCTTCACTGATGTCTCCAATGTCATGTTCTCTTGTCTACATTGCTTCCATTGTTTCCAATCTAGCGTGAATTTCTTGCATCTCCCTCTCTATAGCACGGTTGGCTAAAGGTGCCTCTCATCTCCTTGGCAGCATTGTGTTGATTTCTTGTCACACACAGAGTACAACTTTGAGTTCTCTATCTCTTCCTCTTTCTCTTTCACTTGAGGTCTATAGACGAAGAATAATCTACTCTGATACCACATGATACAGACCCCCTATCCCTCCTCAGGGTTGCACAACATCCCAATCAGGATCTCTGAATTTCGGAGTCAGAGTAGCTCTCCTGGTTCCAAACTGGAACCTCTAACACTTATTCCATTGACTCTTGTCTGTATTTTACCCATGCAAGATGTTTTTAGGCACGACCCCCACTCCTCATGACTACAAGAATGACCACCAACTTAGCCTGAAAGCCACGTCCATTTCACATCCACAGGGTTTTCCAATGTAACGAGTCCTTGGCTCCTCTAGTCCTGAAACCCCGATAAGGGCTAGTGGAGGCTAGATCCCCCCCTTTCCATAACTCATGTAACCACAAGCATGTGATCTAAAACTTTACCATAGAGTTCTTCGGGCTTCTCCAAGTTACGAGAGTCGAAACCATGAAGAACGAGATCTACGGTCTAGATCTCCCTTCGATCAACGACGATGATCAATTCAATGTTTCACGTTTCACGACTTCGCCCCTCACAAGGTCTATTCCTCCAAGTCATGAAATCTGAAACTCTTCCCTGTTGTGGATTGATGGCTCTAAGCCTCCAAGATATGACAGCCTAAATCCTTTAGGGATTTCGTAGGTTAAGAGTCCTGACTCTTACCTTTTCTATCGTCGGTCATTGAAATCCGAAATACCCCCATGCCATGGGTCAATGATTCTAAACCTTCAAAGATCCGACAGCCTGGATCCTTTCTGGGTTTTGTAGGTCAAGAGTCCCTTCCCTCAACCCTTATACTACTAGTAGTCAAAACCTGATACACCTCCATGCTGCAGATCAATGACTCCCAGCCTCCAAAGATTCGATGGTCTGGGTCCTTTCGGGGTTTTGTGGGCCAAGAGTCCCATCTCTTTCCCTTTGCATTCTCGATAGCCGAAAACCTGAAATGGTATCAACGACCTAGATCTCTTGGGGTCCGACGGCTACTATTCCCCATGAGGGTCAAGAGTTGAAAGGTCTCCCCACTAACCTACTCACAACTCCTCTCGATTCAACAACTCATAGGATTTCACGTCCCTCCCCAAAATCTCTCCACCATCCATGTAGGTCCTCATGGGTCCTTCCTCCTGGGCATACGCAATATTCAAATTTGCTTTCTTGTCTCACCTCAGATGACCACTAACCCTTCACATAAATTTGATGATCAATAATTCTCCCCCTCCTGAGCTTTTTAATATTTCAGAATTAGAAGAATTTTCTAAGTCCTTGAAGGTTCTGGCCTTCGCTTCTCCTGGGAAATGGATTCCTATATCTCAAAAACACTTTCCCATAGTGTTATTCCTCTTGATCTTCATATGGTGCAGACTTCAATTTCCCTCTGTTAAGCCCTAATATTGGCTCATTACCCTTTAATTGGGGCATATTAGATTAGTAATGTTATTTTATTTATGTCTGCTTTAGGCCATTAGTTGTAATTTAGATTAGTAATGTTATTTTATTTATTTCAGCTTTAGGCCATTATTTGTAATTATACCTCCTAGTCTCCTATATATACCAAGGAGACATTTTCATTTTGAATCATCTTGTACTTGAACATTTAAGTGGGGTAAAAGGAGGTTGCCCCCTTGAAGAGGCTTATCATCTAAAATTATCTCTTTTTTAAGGCATTGATTACTTTTCCTGAGGTTTTCATATGCTATATTGATGTTTGGTTCTTAACATATGGTATCAGAGCTCAAGGTCTTGGGGTTTTGCTGCTACATCTGACACACCGTGGCATTTTCACTATAAATTTTTTTCTACAACGTTTAAGAAGGAACGGCTTGGAGGATATTTATAAGATAGATCAAGGTACGTTGGGTTCAAAATTTATCTCCTGGGGCCTTATACTTTCGGATATACAGCCTGTACAAAATAGGGTTCTGGAATCATCCTGAAATGAGTCATTGCGGAAATTTTGCTATAAATATTTTTCTATAAAGTTTCAGACCTTGAAATCCGGATTCCATTTAAAAAAATTGGTAATGTATCTGTGGAAAAAATTTCATCTTCTGGGTCATCTTAAATTTGTAGATACACCCTGTGTAATATAGGGTATCTGACTAGTCCTATTGACTAGTCTCAAGAAGGTGTTCTAGGTAAAACAATCATAAATTCTTCCTAGAGTATCCAAATTGAGTGGGACTTCTTGCATTGTATCATGGACAGTCTGTAGTATTTTGTGTGTGAGTTTCAGAATTTTATATCAATTATTTTGTGCGGGGCACACTATACAAGTGAGATCTCCTAAAAAGGACAAAAATCGGCAAGTTGTGGGAAAGCTACCGTAAATTCCAATTGGCACATCCAATTTTGATCAGACCTGTGGAATTGCAGAGAAGAAATATCAGAGAAATACATAAGAGAAATTTTCATACCCAGAAGGGCCAAAAATTAGGAGATACAACAGAAGAAATATTGTCTAGCAGAACCACCTCAAAATCAAGGTTCAAAAGTGATACTTGGCTAACATGCCACCCAAAAAGGGAACTTCTACACCAAATAAGCCTCCAGAAAATCCTACTTGGACTCTTGATGAA
>ML852424.1:23143-33521 GCA_009831015.1 Picea engelmannii
TAAAGAATTAAAGGGTGTTAATAAATCATATTGTTAAATTAAAGCTTACGTATTTGGGAAGGGATAGGACATTAAATATAAGGATAAAATAATGAATAATGGGATAAGAGGCATTAACTACGAAAGGATAAGATAATTAATAAATGGATAAGGAAAGTAATGAAGGAGGGGGAAGTGAGTGAAGGGGCAATATGACGGGGAGAGCCTTATGGTGGAAGGCATTTTTTCTTTTACGAAGGGGGCATTACCATTCTAGGGGAATTGGAGGGGAGGTTTCTCTTGGATTGCATATAGGAGAGTTGAGTTTTGTAGTCGGATTGGATCAGTACAGGCACCAGTTTGCTGGAGGTTTTGGGCACGGGGCGAGGATATCCATATGATATCCTGGAGCTAGGAAGTTGACGCAGGCACGCCACCCAGGCACATCCGCTCACAGGACCTTTTCTCCTTCCTCGTCCCGAAGAACTCAAAGGTTATCTATTTCCCTATCAGGAAATATTCCACCCACAACAACTCTCCTACAAAGACCTCTCTTAACGATCGGTAAATCCACACTGGCCTTTTCCTTTGTTATCGGGATTCCTCCTATCGGGGATTTGACATTTGAAATGTCCAAACACTTTGTTTTACCGATCCCCGATCCCCGATACGCTCCTTTTCTGCTTTAGCCCTCACCTGGCTAAGCCCTTTGTCCAAGCGACTGTGTTTTTCCTTTATAAGACCTCAGTCCTCTATCCATCTTCCGCAGGGATGCCTCCCTCCTTTCTAACGTGCTGACAGTTGGCCGCACAATCGTACCTTCCTCCTCCTCGTTGATATTTCGCGGTTCGCAAAACCAAAGTGCATAAACACTTTGTCACCGGGATGCCCGATATCCTGATGGCCCCAAACATCGATGGATGACTACTTGTCGAAACTTTCCCATATGACGTCGATCTCTTCCACGCGTCCCCTCAAATGAACGGTCCCGAATTCTTCGAGGTTTCAAGACTTGTAATGTCCCAATTTTCTTGTCCTCAGGAAACTTGATTATCCGATGCCGGATATCCCGACTGTCCTCATATCCTTGACACCTGTCCTTCCGAACGGACGATTCATATTATGTTGGGGTTTCGCTATGAACTTCCTGACCTTCTGTCCACGGGACTTCTGATTCTAGAACTCCGAATTTCTCAATCTCTGCCACGTGTCCACTGTCGAACGACTCCGATCCTCTCGGGACTTCGGGGTTTCAGATGTCGAAAAACATTCGACCACAGGATTTTCGATCCTTCAAATCCCGATGGTCACCCTCGTGCAGCTTCTGTCAGATCTGACGGCTGACGGGTGTTTAGTGAGATATGACAGTCCTCAATCTCAGAAGCTTTAACTCCGAACACAGTCGTAAGCTCCTTGCTCCTGTGACAGATCCAACGGTTGATATGACTTTGTTGATCCTACACCATTCGATCTTGATCGTCGATTTCTCTCCTCCTTAAAGATTTCTTCTACAAGCGTACCTAGTATTTCTGTATGAAACCCGGTCCCTTTGCATGTAACTTTGCAGCACCTATTCAATAACTCTATGCACAGACTCTTTGTGCTTCTCTCGATGGATTTGAAAGCCTTATCTCTCCTGGGATTTCTCACACTTTCAACCTCAAAGAGGTGCTTTGCATGCACTCCTTGCGGCAGGTCCTCGAACACCTCCAAGTGTTGAGTTCTTTTGACTCCATGCACACCTGCAGCAACAGTCCTTCAATACTTCGTTCAGGTTCTCGACTGAGATTCTCCTTAGCCTGCGCACTCCTTGCACGACCCCTATAACCCGAATTCACTTCTGGGTGAATGAGAACAAGAGTTAAACTATCTGAGCCTTCTGTCAACGCACTACTTGTAGAGGACTTCAACTGCACTCCTTGCAGGAATCCTTGCTCAAATAGTGAAACAATTGAAACTGATTCCTTCTACTTCCTCTCAGACTTCAATCTCGACACATGAAATTATATACATAGCATAACAACAAATGCATAACAGGAGGTAAACACTCATGAGTACAACATTCAACATATATACATAGAGAATAAAAACAACTCCATGAATTTGAATGAAGATCTTCTATTAATCCAAATGACTGTACATGGGTGTTTCTACACAGTTCTCTGCTTCTCTTCTCAATGATCAAAATTCTTCTAACTATCCAGAATTATTTTACAATACACAATGAGGGTGTCTATATCCGTTTTCCCTCTTTCTTCTAAAACTATCTAATCTAATATTAAAATCTACCTACTTACATTTACTACTATAAATGCCTCTGTCTATCTCAGATGAGAGCGGGGCGCTCAAGGTATGATTACATTTTACCAAGGCACCTTCATTAAATGACCTCATTTATGTTTGGCGCATCAACTTCAAGGGAAAATTCAAAAATTTGTGTTGGTGTGTGCCCAACTATCCTTTGTCTTCTGTGCTGGCTCGCTTGTCTCGGGAGATGCTCCTGCATCATACTCCCTCACTTGAAAATTTTCATGGGCTCTTGTCCATGAGCTCCTGCATGGTATGTCCATGCTTCAGAATCTCTTATTCAGTCTCCCAGCTAGCATCTTCAACTGGATGGCCCTTCCACTTGACCAAATATTCAAAATATTCTTTCCTTTTGGTTTTCTTACCTACTCGTTTGTTCAGTATCTGTTCCATCTGTGGATTTTCTGCAACTGGCATCTTCTTCTGCCACTGAACCTCGGGTTGTTCATCACTTGCAGTCTCTGTTTCCCCAACTCTATATGGGTATAAATCCGAGACATTGAATATCGGAGAAATTTCGATCCCATCGGATAATTCAATCTCATAAGCATTTTCTCCCATCTTCTTCAAGACCTTGCACGGTCCGATTTTCTTCACTTTTAATTTATTGTATGCTCCTCCCAGGAACCTTTCTTTCCTCAAATGTTCCATAACCAAATTGACGCAACCACTCCCACTCCTTGGGAAATGATCTCTCCCACCAGGATCTTCTCTAATCTCTGGCCCGAAGAGCGTTAATGCTCTCTCTCCTTCCCCGTCGAGAATTTTTCACCCACAGTACTCTCCAATGATCTCCCTTAACAGTCGAGAAATCATAATTCGTGATATCACGAATTCTATGCTCGCGTTCCTTGTGCCTCAAGAGTCCCGAACTCCGATATGGGTCAAAGAGTCAACGCTTCCATTCCTGTCGGGGATTTCCCTATCGGGAAATTGGCACATGCAATGTCGCGGTTCGCTTACTCCACAAATCCCCGAACCCTGAACTCCGATGGCATGTGCACTATCTCCTTGCCACGTCACCTCTACTCTCCTTGCTATCGGGAATCGCGTGATCGCGATTTCACCCGTCGCAATTTCTTTGCGCCGGGAAGTCCCGAATGTCGAATCCTGACTCTCCGGGATCATGTGCCACCTATACCTATGGTGATTGATGGCTCTGATAGCTTCGGGAAATCGCCAATCGCGATTTCGATCGATATGAAACTCTCACCTTCACAAAGTCTGAAGGCCAAATCCCCGATGGCTCTTGGACTCCTCCTACGCCTAAGAGTTAAATCCCGCGCAACTTTCCAAGATCTAACGGTAGGCGGGAATTCGTGAATCTCCCCCTTCAAGACCTAGCCATCGATTCCTCCTCCGTAAGGAATTCTCTCGATCAATATCTTTCTCCTGTTCGACCCTTCCTCGAGCCGCTTCCTGGTACTTCCCGCAGTGTCACGAAGGAACTATTCCTCCTGAGCTTGTCAAATTTGATTCCTTCAGAGATCTTGCGCACACTCTTGTGCTCGACCTCAACACTCTCGAAGTGTTGAGTTTTCTAGGCTCTGTGCGCTTCTGGAAACAACAATCCTACTTCCCTTTTGCTCAGAATCACAACTATGGGTCTTCATCCAGCCTGCGCACATCTTGCATGGCTCCGGTGCCCAATCTGCACTCCCGAGAACTTAGAACAAAATTTTCCTCCACCTAAACCCTACAGTCACGCACTCCTGCAGACAAATTCAACTGCACCCTTGTAGGAATTCTCTGATTCAAGTTAGAGAAACAATTGAAACTAACTCCCTGTTCTCACAGACTTCACTTCAACCATGAAATCACATACAAATCCTATAAAAGCAAATGTATGACAAGAAGCAAACAATCATGAGCACATAACCAACACACACAGAGAAACAACACCAGCCATGAAATTGAATCAAAGCTTTTCTATTAATTCAATATTTGTACATGGTGGTTCTGCACACAAATTCTCTTCTGCTCTTCTCTTCAGAATGCTTTCATAATGATACAATGATACAAAGGAGGGTGTCTATATCCGTTTTCCCTCACAATTCTAAAGCTATCAAATCTAGAAATAAATGTTTTGTCTACTTAGATTAAATCTATTAAATGCCTCAGCTACCTAAGGACGTGAGCTATCCGCTCAAGGTCCATTTACATATAGAAGTGCGCTTCATTAACTCTATGCATTAATGCTTGGCGCTACAATATCAAGGTGCAATCCAAAAATAAATCATGCTGGCTTGTCCAGTTGTCTCCCGTTTTCGCGCTGGCTCGCTTGACGTGGGCGATGCTCCTGCATCATACTCCCTCGCTTGAAAATTTTTATGGGCTCCTGTCCATGAGCACCTGTACAGTTTGTCCATGGTTCTGTATGGCTACTTCGCTTTCCCAACTGGCATATTCCACTGGGTGGTTCTTCCACTTTACCAGATATTCAAAGTACTGCTTTCGTCTGGTTTTCTTACCTGCTCATTTATCCAGTATGCACTCCATATGCGGCTTCTCTGCAACTGGCAATTGCTTCTGCCACTGGACCACTGGTTCCTCAGTTCCAGTCTCTACTTCTCCAGCCTTGTATGGGTATAAATCCAAAATGTTAAATATTGGAGATATCCCGACATCATCCGCCAATTCAATCTCATAAGCATTATCACCAAATTTATTCAGGACTCTGCATGGTCTGATTTTCTTCATCTTGAGTTTATTGTATGTTCCCCTTGGGAACCTTTCCTTCCTCAAGTGTGCTAGAACAAGATCCCCAACTTCGAACCGAAGTTGTCTTCGATGTTGATCTGCTCTGTGTTTGTACTCTTGATTTGAATCAATCAATCTTTGCCTCACGTGACTGTGAAGTTCCTGCATTTCTTCAGCGAATTCCTCTACACTAGAACTGCTAGTCGCAGCCTGTTCTGACTCCCTAAGTTCATAAAATCCCTTTGGTTGTGTCCCATACACAATCTGAAATGGACTTCTTCCTGTACTTCGATTCACAGAATCGTTGTAAGAAAACTCTGCCTGTGGTAATATGTTGTCCTAGCCGCTATGGTGTTCTTTCACCAGGCTCCTCAACAATTCTCCAAGACTTCTGTTGACCACCTCGGTCTGTCCGTCTGTCTGTGGATGCTAAGCTGAACTAAAGGCCAAATTAGTCCCTAGATTCTTCCATAACGTTCTCCAGAAATGAACTATGAACTTGGTATCCCTGTCCGAGACTATACTTCTCGGTAATCCATGAAGTCTAACAATCTCTTTGAAAAATAGGTTTGTGATGTGCGTCGCATCGCTGGTCTTCTGGCATGGAATAAAATGTGCCATCTTAGAAAACCTGTCCACCACCACAAAGATGGAATCAACGCCTCTCTGGGTCCTCGGCAATCCCAATACAAAGTCCATACTAATTGCCTCCCATGGCCTCTCAGGTATGGGTAATGGCTGATAAAAACCCGCGTTCTTCTTTCTGCCTTTTGAATGTTGACAAATCCTGCATCTGTCAACATTGAAAGTGTTGATTAAGGAGATTGAAACTTAGGTTAAAGTTTAGTCTAGATTATTAGTTTTTAATAATTAATCAACATTAGGTTGGAAGTCACTTTAATTAGTTGTAAATGCAAAGTATAAGGACTTAGAACAAGATAAGCGGGAGGGGGCTTCATGCGCAGTAGGTAGGTAAGTTAGAGAAATTGGTTAGTATGGTGCAAAGCTAGTGTAGCTATGAGGCGAGGGAGTCAATATTTTTCTTAGGTGAAGAAATCAAGCTTAGACTCTTTATCCCTAACCTAGCCACTCCCCTAAAGACAGTAATGTCTATTTATAGACAAGTAAAGAAAAAATTATGCCTAACCCTATTTTCTAGTTAAGTTGCGCAATGAGAAATGTCCATGAACTCACCCTGAAAACTTTGGTTGATGCAAGTTAAATCATAGAGAATGGTTAGTACTCGAGGGAATTGAGGCATAGGAGCATCATCATAGGCACTTCCAACACCGCTAGCGCCACCACCACCATTGCTCGAACTAGCTCTCATACTACGCTCTTTAGAGGCCATAAATGAGACTTGAAAGGGGCGAAAACTAGCAGGGATCGAAGTGGAACCCCCACCATCTAGAACGAGTAGTATAGAAGAATCAAGGGATTCAGGGGGAGGACCTCCACCTGAAGACATCACTATAGAATTCTAGAAGATTAAACTTCTGGAGTTTGTCGGGGGTTGCGCCAATGAACGTGTAGAAGCATGGTTGGAAGGCATGACAAGGTGTTTTACCTTAAGGGACTATGTGTCCACCTCAAAGGAGAAGATATAAAATTTTCAATTAAGAGACAACACCTTGAACTGGTGGGGCAACCTGGAAAGACGACTTCATCTTACCCAAGAAACCATATCTTGGGAACTTTTCGAGGAGAGGTTTTGAAGGAAATATATGCTAGCTTACTATGAGGAACAACAGGTAGGAGAATTTCATGCTCTAGTATAGGGAAACATGACTGTAGAGGTATATGAGATTAGGTTTATGTAATTGGTCAAGTATGTTTCATATATGGATAATGAACAATGACAGGCAGAACACTTTGTCTATGGGTTGAACCATAAGATAAGGGCTATGGTGCGGATGTGGAAACCGTCTTCAGTAGCGGAAGCTGTGGAAAATGCACGTTATGTGGAGGAACACATGAAATTAATTGGAGGTACGGGACCTTCCTTTCTGCATTGTCCTGGATTCATGGGGAAGGACCCTAGGACATTTCTTAGGGGAGGGGGCTCAAGGCCACCTCCATATGGTAACAGAATCGCACCAATGACAGTAGCCACAGGGATTTCAATGGCAACAAGTGCAACATCTTGTTCATCACCAACGACACAGACAGGTCCATGGCCATCTCAGGGAACAACTAGTAGGGGCAGGGGTTCTGAGGGAAGGAACTCATTTCAGAGGCAGTCAAAAAATAGTGTGCAGGTTCAATCTCGTGTTATCTATTGGGGATGTGGAGGAACCCATTACCAGCGTGATTGCCCAGAGTTGCAATTAGGATTTGTGCATAGAGAAGGAAAGGCCCCAATGAGAAGAGAAGGTAGCAGCCACCAGATTTATGCAGAGGTTAATAATCGCCAGGCCGAACATCAATCCATGGTGGTAGACTCATCAAGTACATTAAATCATATCAACATTAAGATTTTATTTGATTCTGGTGCTACAGATAGTTTCATTTCACCATCTACATTAGAAAAGAGTGGGTTGGCAGCTTACGAGCACGATGAATTTAAACAAGTCGATATGGCTTTGGGGGAAAAATAATCAGTAGGACCTAGCATTGATAATTGTATAGTAGACCTGGGAGTGTGTACTATCAGGTTGAAGGTATACGTCACTGCTCTCAGGGAATATGACCTAATCATTGGAATGGATTGGTTAGAAGCTCATCGAGCTTTGGTAGATTGTTTTGCAAAAAGGGTGCTCTGTGTAGACGACGAAGGAAGGCCAGTGGAGATCCAGGGTGTACAGAGAAAGGTGTCATTATGATTTATCTAAACTATGAAGGATAAGTGATGCTTGAGGCAAGGGTGTCAACTATATGTAGTGGAAGCAGTGAATGAAGGGAAGGGACCCTCATTGGATCAGTACCCAATATTGTCATAATTTAAGGATGTTTTTCCAAACGAGTTACCAGGGTTACCTCCTGAGAGGGAGCTTGATTTTACTATTGAGCTAAAACGTGGTGTAGAACCAATTTACAAGACTTTGTATCTGATGATAGCACTAGAACTTTATGAGTTTCTAATGCAGTTGAAAGAGCTACTAGACTTAGGGCTAATAAGGCCTAATGTTTCACCTTGGGGTGCACCAGTAATTTTTGTTAAAAAAAAAGGATGGATCCTTACGACTGTGTATAGACTATAGGGAATTGAACCATGCTACAGTGAAAAATAGGTACCCAATGCCATGGATAGATGACCTCTTTGATCAAATGAAAGGAGCAGCGGTATTCTCAAAGATTGATTTGTGATCAGGGTATCACCAGTTAAGGATTAAGGAAGGAAATATTCCTAAAACTTCCTTTCACACTCGGCTTGGACATTACGATTTTGTCATAGTACCTTTCAGATTGACCAATGAGCCAACAATATTCATTAGCCTCAGGAATGGCGTATTTTGGAAGTACTTAGACCGTTTTGTACAAGTCTTTCTATATGACGTCCTCATCTATTCCAAGAACGAAAGAGAACATGAGGAACACTTGTGAGTGGTGTTGTCCTGCCTTAGGGAGAATAATTTGTATGGGAAGTTGTCGAAGTGTTCCTTCTTCCAGAAAGAAACTAACTATTTAGGTCATATCATTTCCGATGAAGGAATCTTTGTGGACTCCAAAAAGGTAAAGGCCATTATGGAGTGGCGAGTGCCGAAAAATGCCCATGAGGTGAGAAACTTCATGGGTCTAGAATGTTATTATCATATATTTGTGGAAGGATTCTCAAAAATAGAGAAACCCATCACCACTTTGCAGCACAAGGGGGTCAGGTATGAATGGACAGAAGAATGAGATAGTGCATTCATTGAGATTAAGAGGTTACTGACTAGTGCGCCAATTCTATGAGTGTCGGATGTGGAAAAGGACTTCACAATCTACACAGATGCCTCGAAGCAAGGTGTAGTGACCATATTATTTACATTAATTAATTCTATCAAACATAACAGTAAAATTCAATAATTCCTTTAATTGAGCAAAATAGTAAAATTCAAAAATTCCTTTAATTGAGCACATTCGCATATAAATTTATCAACAAATAATAAAATTTTATAGCAAAATAAAAAAAATACACAATTTAAATTACCTGGGTTTGATGCTAACCCTCTGCTTTCCACTTGCCTTGTTGACCGCTATTGTATTGTGTAAACACTGCCCAAAACCTTGTTCCACCCTGCCAACTAGGACAACTTCCTAGCTCCAGGATATCATATGGATATCCTACCCCCCGTGCCCAAAACCTTCAACAAACCGGTGCCTGTACTCATCCAATCCAACTACCGAACTCAACTCCCTTCCCTCCCATCCAAGAGAAACCTCCAAAAAAAAAATAATAATCCCCTCGAATGATCCCCCTTCGTAAACCTCCTTCCCTTCCATATCCTTCCTTCACCGCCTCTTGCATTTACTTCCTTATCCACCCATTTATTACCTTATCTCCTGATAATTAATATCTTACCCCTTTTAATTAATATCTTATCCCTTTCCGTGTACGTAAATTTTTTTTAATTTAAACAATATAACTTATTATCCCTTTTAAATTTAATACCCAAGTTATTGAATAAAATAGGTAGTTAATTAATTAAATAATTAATCAAAATTATAACCTTTAATTAATTAATAAATACTTAATTAATATCATTAGGCCAATTGTTGTTTAGTTATTAACATGTTAGGAAAAATTAATTACCTAATAAATCTTTTACTTAATAATCCCCAGGTATATATTCTACTAGGGTTGTTACACAAGGGTTGGGGGTCGTGCTAATGCATGATGGAGGGGTGATAGCTTATGCATCAAGGAAGTTGAAGAAACATGAAGAGCTATACGTGACTCATGATTTAGAGTTGGCATCTGTAATGCTAGCTCTAAAACTTTGGAGGCACTATCTTGTGGGGAGAAACTTTGAGCTCAAAACAAACCATCAAAGTTTAAAACATCTCTTCACTCAAAGGGATCTGAATGCTAGGCAAAGGAGATGGAGTGATTTTATGAGTGAGTTCGATTTTGGTATTTCATACATCAAGGGAAAGGAAAATGTGGTCGCAGATGCCTTGAGCAAGAGACCACGTGTCTTCTCCCTGGCACCCTTGAAAGTCAATCTGAGGGAACGTGTGTTGACACAACTCCAAGGAGACAATTGGTATTTAGAGGTTACTTCAAACCTCCAGAGTGGGAGGAAATTAGATCCAAAGAAGCGATGATTTTAAGGATGGAAACTTGTTTTAAAATGTAGAAACCTGGGCGAATCTTACTAATCCTTCATATGCCAACTATAAATGTTTGGCGATATTGTTTTAAAAATATTCAATTTTATAAGGATTTTATATAGTTTTTATAAAATTT
>ML852425.1:9355-30347 GCA_009831015.1 Picea engelmannii
TCTTCTCTTTTGGCTCAAGTTTCAGAAACTCATGATCTAGAGACATTTGCAGAAGCTTCAGGTCATCCAGATTGGGATACATCAATGAATGAAGAGTATCGTTCTTTAATGGAAAACGATACTTGGGATCTTGTACCTCTTCCAAAAGGAAGAAAACTTACTATATGCAAATGGGTCTACATAACTAAGTATGCATCAGATGGAAGTTTTGAAAGACACAAGGCTTGGTTAGTTGCCAAAGGATTTTCCCAAGTTGAAGGAGTTGACTATAATGAAACCTTTTCCCCTGTAGCAAAAATGAATTCCATTTTCCTTGTTCTTTCCCTTGCTACCTCACATAAATGGGAGGTCCATCAAATGGATGTTAAATCCACCTTCTTGCATGGAGATTTGCAAGAATAAATATACATGGAACAACCTCTTGGCTATGTACAGAATGAATCTAGCCTTATTTGTCGCCTCAAGAAATCTCTTTATGGTCTCAAGCAAGCTCCCCGAGCTTGGCATGCCAAAATGGATATCTTTCTTATTGCCACTGGATTCTCTAGATGCCATTCTGATCCTAATGTCTATACCAAGAAAGTAGGAAACCATATCATAATCCTTGTCCTTTATGTTGATGAGCTTATCCTTACTAGTAGTGACTCAAAACTTTTAAACCATGTGAAAACCATCCTTAAGAAGAAATTTGAAATGACAGACTTAGGCTTTTTGCACTATTTCCTTGGCCTCCAAGTTTTGCAAACCAATGAAGGAATTTTTCTTTCCCAATCTAAGTATGCTTGTGACCTTCTTTGTCGCTTTCACATGGACGATTGTAAACCAATCCCTTATCCCTTCCAATCTGGAGTCAAACTTTTTGCCACCTGTACTTCTCTTGAAGTGGATGCCACCCTATACCATCAGTTAGATAGTAGCCTATTATACTTGACTCATACCCGTCCTGATCTTCCCTGTTGTTTCCTGATATATGCAAACACCCCATGAAAGCCATTGGAAAGCAGCTAAAAGGATACTTCGCTATGTTCATGGTATAGTTTAGTTCGGGATCCATTACAATTCAGGGGGGACTCCTTTATTGGTTGGTTTCACTAATTCAGATTGGGTCGGTGACCCTGATGATCAGAATTCTACTGGAGGTTATGTTTTTAGCCTTGGTTCAAAACCTATCACTTGGGCCTGTAAGAAACAACATGCTATTGCACTTTCTTCAGCAGAAGTAGAGTACTAAGCAACGATAAATGCAAGTTAGGAGGCCTTGTGGCTTCAACATATCCTTTCAGAGTTTGGATTCCAACACCAGCATCTGACCAACCTTTGGTGTGACAATCAGAGTGCCATCAAGATCACCAAACACCCAGTTCAACATCAGCGTAGAAAACACATCGAGCTACACATGCACTTCATCAGAAAGCTCATTCATGATCAAGTTATTGAAGTTCTCTTTTTCCCTACAGAAGATAATGTTGTAGACATTTTCACAAAGTCTCTTACAGAAGCGAAGTTTTCCAAACTTCGATCTATGTTAGGAGTTCAGGAAGTTGTCATTAAGGGGGAATAGGTTTTAATTCCTCCTTCCTTCTCCTATTGTGTTGCTATTGTAAATGATTCAATCCTATCCCAAGTTGTTCTTAAAGGGGGATGTTAAGATATTTAGACACTTAGGAGTTAGTAAGATATACTTGGTCTATTGTGTCGTTAGGTAAAAATGTGTTTTCTAGTGTGTTTCTTTAGTATGCATTAGTATGCATTTGTAGTTGGGAAATCCGATGGTCACGATATGTTCCCAACATAGAGTGCTTTGACGGTTCATATTCTCCTCGATCTTAACGACCATTGATACATGGCTTAACACCCAATTGGTCCATTATCTCTATTTAAAGAGCATGGAGGGTCATTTGTCGATGATCAATTGTGAGAAACTCTCTTGTAAAATCTCTCTGTAATATTTTTCTTTGCATTAATAAACTGCTCCAAGTGGCTTCGTTGGCTGGGGTCGTGGATGTTTCCCCGTAGGGGTTTTACCACGTGAAAACATCGGTGTGTTGATCTTTGATCTGGTTATGTGAGTCGTTACTGAAGTTGTTCGTCCTCTGTTGGAATACATGTGATGTAAAATAGGAATTGATTTTGTTGAGAAGCCTAGACAAATAGGACGTAATCCTAAGTCCCCTTGTAAGTTTTGCAAGGGAGATCACCTTACTCATTTGTGCCCTGGCCTTCCAGAGGTACGAAGATTGTGGTCCCTGTCTGCAATCTCTTCTGATTCTGAGTCTTCTGAGGTTTCCTCACAGTCTATTCAGCCATTGGTTGAGAAAGTGGTCATGCCAATGTAGTCATCGGCTGATCCCACTCCACTTTTGTGGGGTGAGGTGACTTTAGACCATGTAGTCTCTCAACCTATTCATCCATTGGTTGAGAAAGTGGTCATGCCGATGCAGTCATCGACTAATCCCACTCCTCTTTTGGGGGATGAGGTGATTTTAGACCATGTAGTCTCGCAGCCTATTCAACCATTGTTTTAGAAAGTGGTCATTCCGATGCAGTCATCGACTTATCCCACTCTTCTCTTGGAGAGTGTCGAGTCTACCAAAGTGGTCACCCCATTGTAGTCTTCAATTGATCCCACGCTTCTTTTCGGGAGTGATGTGTCTACTGACTATGTTTTTAGCATTTCCAGTTCAGTACTTTCAGAACAAGGGGGCATTTTGCTAATTCCAAGTACACCCCCTCCAAGCCCTAGGATGGTTTCCTTTGATTGGACTGACCTTGTTAAGCCTTGTCTTCCTTCTTCTACACCTTTTCAAATAAGGTTTGAAGTTAATTCAATAAACATTTATCAATGTATGGTGGATGAAGGAGCCTCTGCAAGTATTTTATCCTCCTCGGTTTGGAAAGTCTTGGGATCTCCTGAGCTTGTGTCTACTTCGCATTAACGGTTGGCTTTTGACAGACGTCCTAGTGAATATTTGACGGTTCTTCCATAGTTTCCTATCTCTTTAGGTGGGAAGAATGTCCTTGTTGATGTTATAATGGTGTAAGGCCTGCTATATTTCAATATGCTTCTTGGGTGTGATTATGTATATGTTATGAATGCTGCGGTGTCTACACTCTTTCGGGTTATGCATTTCCCTCACAATGGAAGCATTGTCACTATTGACCAGCTGGCATCTGATAATCACCATCCTAATTTGGTGTTATTTCAGGCTACCCCTTTACATGTTCTTAGTGTTCGTATAAACTTTACCCCACTACGGGTTAATTATGTGGCATCTTATCCTTGATGTTCAAATGCTTCTGAGAAGGAATCTGTGAAATCATGTTTTCCTTCTCAAGAATTGGTGTCAGCAATTGATCCATTGGTTTACCCAATGGGGGCATGGGAGCCCTTTCTTCCCCCTCTTGGTCCAAGCGACCTTGAGTCTCCTTCCAAGTCTGATCTTGTTGTTTGTAGATCCTCAAGCCCTCGTTCTTGTGATTCTTCGTTGATAGACTCTTTCAGTCCTAGCTAGAGCCCCCATCGTCATATGGAATATGGTTAGTTTACTTCACCCTTTGGGATTGTCGACCCTCGTTTGCGTGATTTCTTGGATTTTGAATTTCCTTCAGATGAGGCTATCCTTGAAGCCATGACTACGGTTTCTATACCGCAGGAGGACATACACTGTGTTTTGTGTTTTCTTCCCTTTTGGGAGACTTTCCAAGTTGACTACCGAAGAGACTCTTGGTCTGAGCCTAGCAGTGGACTCTACCTAAACCAGTTTCATACATGAGGAATAGCCCCCTAGGGTCTTCTTTTAAGCCTTTTTCAGACCCTCTAAACATGAAATATTGTTGAGTGATCATGTTTCCCTTCATGCTCACCAAACTAAAATTCAAAGGCACGTCTGTCCAGCAGTAGTTTACCCCTTTTTCGGTCCGGATGGTCAAAAGTACGAACAAAGGTATACTCTAGGAGCCTCGGTTCTCTAGAAGAGTATTCTCAGGTATAGATTTAACCCTTTTTCGGGCCTGAGGGACTAAATTTATGAAAAAGGAACCCCCACAGAGTCCATATTTAAGCTCTTTTCAGACTCCCTAAAATTGAAAAGATGGTCGAGTGACCTTGTTTCTTCACACTCGTTAAACTGGTCCAGAAGAACATCCCTTACGGAGTCCATAGTTAAGCTCTCTTCAGACTCCTTAAATATGAAAATATTGCCAAGTGATCTTGTCTTTGTCACACTTGTTAAAATGGTTTTGAATAGATGTATTTTCGGTGCTAGTTTACCCCTTTTTTCGAACCGACTAGACTACTTTTGAAAAAGGTACCTCAGTGAAGTCTCCCTTTACTTTTTTTCAGACTCTCTAAAAATGAAAAAATGTCGAGCTTACCTTCTCTGGGCTTGTTAAAACTACATCAAAGGACGTTATCATTTTGTCTTATTAATCGCATTTGCATTCTCATGTATTTGGCCTAATTCCGACTCCATGTTGCTCTCAACTGAACCATATAAAGCATGCCTTATACACAAGCCTTGTAGCACTTTGCCTCTGCGTCTTGACACCTTGACCCATGGAGGATTTTTCCTGAGTGTCTATTTCCTGCATATGTCTCCTTGCTCTGAGAATCAATGTGTTCCTTATGCTTGGAACTAGTATGTCTGCGACACTCGTTCCTCCTTTGTAACATAGCATTCTTTTATTATTTTTCAAGATTTCCAAAATTATTGAAAAAGACAAAAAAAATCAAATATACCCCAAAAAGAGGAAGGGACAAGTATTTTCCTTTTGTTGGTAGCACAATGAGTCACCCATGGACAAAACACATCCTTTTGTTTGTTCCTCAAACCCTTGGATTTAATATGATCGTAGGAAGTTGTTCTCACTACATAGAGTTGTGTCCTCCTCCATTTAGTTATCCTTCCAAGCATATGGAGAGTTTGCGTTGCCCCCTGCATCATGAGATTATGTCAATTCCATGCTTCTTGAGTCTCATCATTTTTCATGCTTTTGTTTGAGGGAAGTCTTACTAAACTTGAGTCGTCCCTTCTGCAGTTTGTCTCTTGTCCACATGCTCAGCCACCCCAAAAGCCCAATCAAGTCCTTCTTCAAAATCAAAGAAGTTCTTTGCCTAATCATCGAGGTCCTCTTGTCTATTCCTGACGAGCCATTGAAGACCTATGGGTAGTGAATTCATACATTCATATTACACTCCTACCTGAGTTT
Organism: Picea engelmannii; assembly: GCA_009831015.1. Taxonomy (NCBI): domain Eukaryota; kingdom Viridiplantae; phylum Streptophyta; class Pinopsida; order Pinales; family Pinaceae; genus Picea; species Picea engelmannii. The sequence goes on from ML852425.1 coordinate 14,564, forward strand.
TGAAGATTTTGAAGTTGTTTCTCGAGCTCTGAAGACCTCATTTCCAGTCATCAAGCGTCATTGACTTCTTGAAGATGGATACTATACATGTATATATTTTTAATTTTGAGATGTAGATTCACTGTGTACTGCTCATGGCTACACTTTATATAGTTATATGACATGGATCTGCATTGTATTTGATTGGTACGCCCACCTCGGTGAGACAAATTGTTATTTTGTAGATGGTACCTCTTGAACTCCGGTCCCTGGGCTCACTCGCTTCTCACATTAGTGAATATTTGTAATGTATTTTGGCCATCAAATTCTCTTCTGACCTCACACATTAGGGGGCATATGTTATAACCCTAAATTTCACTAGACATGCATACCTGGCATCAGGCCATCTTATCTGCTATCTTTTCCAAGCCATCACTGAACAACTCTTCTAAAAAACATATTTTTGAAGGTGTACATGCCCTACACCACTACTTCCCATGTACACATGCTTTCTGGACCACTACAGCTGGTGTACACTCACAAAAGAATGAAAAATAGAAAGAGGCAGAAGAATACAAACTTTCGGGTAATTTTCCTAAACTGTTTGACTGCCCATAGACGGTCACCCAACCGAATACCTAGCCCTTTTTGTCCTATAAAATAAGGGGTTGGGGTCCCATTCAAAAAGAGAAGAAAGAGAGTAAAGAAACTCTTCCCATTTCATTATTCCCCCTTTTCCCCAATATTTTGCAACCACATTGTCAGTTTTGAGCTAGAATTCCTTCTTCCTCCTTTGCAAATCCTTGCCATTTTCCTAGAGAGAACTGAAGAGGAGAAGAATATGTGGAAGAAGTTGGTGCATGGTGAAGTGGATCCTAGGATCGAGTTCGAGGAGCAGTTTCCAGTCTCATATTGTAAGTAACTTTTGTGAGATTAATATAAAGAAATAATTTTCCCATCCTGCCAAATCATGTCTTCAATTTTTGTGATTTACTTACATCTTTGTTATGATATCTAAGCCACTAATCTATATGTAGAATGCATGCTTGTAGTTTCTTGTTTGTATTTTGGTGAATGCAAGTTGGCCTTTGGAGGAGATCTGCAGTCAAGAAACAACTGAACGCAAAGGGATTGACACCGAACGCGGAGTTCAAGGTAGGCATATCGGATCCCTAGATTTTGCTTTCTATGTATGATTGTGGGGTTATGTTGGGATTGTTGTTAAAAGTAGGATACTTTAGACGGTTAGCTCTGCCTACATTTTAGAACCCTGGTGTAGTCCATAGAGGGTTTTTCCCGCTATAGCATCTTCTCACAACTATATTCCTTTGCATTGGACTGAATATCGTGTAAGATTTTGAGGTCTCATTGTACCCCACAAATATACCCTTATGTCTTGAAGGATCCAACTTTGTCCTTTTGTCCATAGGCACATGGATGTAGACTGGACAACCAAATATCCTCAATTTTTTTTATCTATGGCTTCACTCATGAGAATACCTCGTTTGGATTCTTGTCCCCCAATATCCTATGAGGACTCTTGTTCTACACATACACTATCATGTTACATGCCTCTAACCAAATAAACATAGTAAACTCATAGTCATGTATCATAGCCCTGATAGATCCAATGATGGATCGACTCTTTCTCTCCACAAACCCATTTTGTTGAGGGTTGTATGAGTCAGTCATATCCCTCTTGATTCATTCCTCCTTGAAACAATCATTGAAATCAATGGAGGTGTAATCTCCCTCATTCTCTAACCTCAAGACCTTGATCTTCATTTTTTTATGGTTTTCCACTTGAGCTCTAATCTCCTGAAACCGACTAAAGACCTTATCCTTGGTCTTCATAAAGAAGATTCAGGTTTTCCTAGAAAAATCATTAATAAACGTCACATAATATGATTATCCCTGTACTAATTCTACTAACATCAAACCACTCATATCTGAATGGATTAGATCCAAGATCCCCTTGGACATACTCATTGCTCATATTAGAGGGTATTGCTTGGACACACCCTCTACACGCTCCATGTTGCTTAATACTAAAAAATGGTAAAGCTGTAATAACCCCCTTGGAATAGAAAATTCCCGATAGTGTAGGTGTCCAAACCTCTTATTCCACAACTTACATAGGATACCACTGTTGTGTACCAAAGCCCAAACAAGCATTCCCTATAACATGTATAAAGTTCCGTCTCTAACCCCAACGACCACTGTTGTGTTTGGGATAGTGTTAGGGACCTAACCTCCCTAACCCCTCACGTAGGTATAATAATATAATTCCATGTAATAAAGGCCAATATTAATAATTCCTAGCAATAAGGAGGAATAAGTCAAATGTAAGAAGACCAAATAGAAGCTTCCACTTCTAGAAGGATCTTCCCTAGATTGTTCTTTTGGATAGATAGATTTAGTATAAATAGGAATAGAGGGTATGAGAAATATTGTCTTGGAGATTATTGTAATAGAGCTCTGCTCTGTTGGAGGTTGACCCCTCAAAGAGGCAAGTGAACATTGCTATCCTTAATCAAGGTTCTCTTTCTAGTGTTATTCTGGTATTATTTTGGTATTGTTCTGGTTATATCATTGTTGCTCTGCCATTTCTATGCTAAAATATTTCTATTTTTCATACTATTTTATATCTGGAATACTACAATAGGTATCAAAGCACCTTCCTCAGCAAAAAAATTGTGGGTTAAATTTTTTCAGGGTAGAGACTATTATGACATCTTAAAGCTACAAAGATCTATCGTTACACGCATAAACATGTGGTTGGGGAGTCATACATGTAGGAAATACAAGAGGTACTTAAGTGCACGACTGTTGGCCACCCTTGTAACCCTTGTTGGTACCCCTTTGAGTGGTAGTGGATCAGACAACACTTCTATACAGATCATTCTAGATCTCCTGAAGCCCTCCATAGATAAACCGATCAACCTATTGAATGCTATAGTGCCACTGAGAACAACACTCAAGAAGATACTCTCTAGTACCTGGGTAGTCAAGTAGTACAACTAAGGGCACGGTCTTGCCTCCTTAGTCGGTGCCCTGAGATATTTGGATGAGTACTACTGTTGGACCCCGCATGTATATCAGAGAAATATAGCACAGGGAAAACCCTTGTCTATAGAAACCTTGAATATTGTACCCCTGCAGACGGAAACAAAAACATAACAAAAAATATCTATTGTTGTGCAACTATGCCTTCTTCATTCTGGTTGTGAAATTAATACACATTTCTTCCTGTTAAGCATTTTGGCATTTCGTCATTGCAGTATTATTCAGGCCAGACTATAACTCCGTAGGAGTAAAAAAGAAAAGTGGTCCAAGCAACACACGTATTTGGGACCTATCCCATTGGGTTCCTCTCTTTGCCCCGATTCCAGTGATACTTATCATTTTTAACGCATTTTTTTTGTGGACCCGACCCTTCTTCGATACCCTTATTTGGCCCCAATCCTATTGGATCCCCCTTTTCTCCTTGATCACAGTGGTACCTTTCATTTGACACCCTTCTTCTCAGTGGTCCCACCCACCCCTCCAAATCCATTTTTTTTCCCCTATACCATTTTCTTGCCCATTTTTCCAATTGGCTACCACACAAGCCCAAGAACTCAATACCTTGATTGCTGACACCCATCAGAACCAGGAATACATCAATAATATCAATTCCAACCTTAGCTCAAACAATTCGTCTATTGAGATCCTCAAGGAACAATGCTCCTACATCAAAGACCTCAATGACCTCAAATCCACCTTTGAACACTTCATGGGTTGTTCCCAGAACCCTTCCTATTTTGAGCAACCATCTTATTAGGATGAACATGACTCTTCCCATTACCAAGGTCCTCATACTACCCACTTTTCTTGAGACGTCTGCCCTCCCAGAATTGAGGTGAACAAATTTGATGGATTAGATCCTACAGGACGGGTCACCCAAATGGAAAATTATTTCTCTTTGCATGGCATTACTGATGATCTAGCCAAGATTTATTATGGTGTCCTACATCTGGATATAGAATGATGGAAATGGTGGCAATGGAAAAAAAAGGAACACCAAGGGTATGTTTCTTGGACATAGTTTGTGGCCGAACTTTATGACCACGTTGACTCTTACACCCACCATTTAGGTCCTTTAATCAAGTTAAATCAATCTGGGACAGTGGAAGACTTTATTGCCTCATTTGAGAACTTGGCTTTAACAATAGAGGTCATGTCAAATGCTTTCTTTAGGGAATGGTTTATCAATGGCCTCAAAGATGAAATTCGTTCCCATGTTCTCATGACATGTCCCTAGACTTGGTTGGAAGCTACCTAACAAGCCAAGGAATCACAATAGATTGTATCATCCTAGACCCAAAAACCCTCCTTTGTTCCTCATCCTAAACCCGCCAATTATGCCCCTCTTACAACTGCCCTCAAGATCTAGAAATTAACCAGGGATGAAATGGATGAACGTCAACTCAAGGGTCTTTTCTATAATTGTGATGACAAATATTTTCCCGGGCACAAGTTTAAGGAACATAATATTTTATGGTTGTGACTGAGGTTATTTTTGAAGAAGATGTTGTTGTTCTGCCTGTGGAGGAACTACCATCGCCATTTGATCTGACCCCACCCTTTGATCTACTAGAAGTTGACCCAATGATTTCACTTAATTCCCTCAATGGCTTCTTTACTCCCCATACTCTCAAATTAATTAGTTACATCAAAAATAGGAAAGCCATCATCCTTGTGGACAGTGGCAGCACCCATAATTTTATTCATCGATGCATTTCCCAAGAAGTCAATTGTTACATACGTTCCATCAATAATTTTTAAATCATGATTGCCAATGGAGGTTGCATTAAATGTGGGGGAATATGTATGACTCCAAATTGGTCAGTATCACCTGAAATCCCATATGTTTGGTATAGACATCGGTGGTTGTGACATTGTTCTTGGTGCCAAATGGTTACACAGTCTAGGCCCCATTCTCATGGATTTTAAGGACTTAACCATGAAATTCCAATAGGAGGGACAACAATATAAGTTCCAAGGAATCACAACAGGCTCCCCTGAGATCATCACTTCCCATCGCATGGAAACGCTCCTCAAAAAAGGTCATTCAGGCATTATATCCCAACTCCACTCCATTCATGTTGTCGAGACACCTTATGTTCCTCTTGACCTCCAATCTATCCTTTCCCACCACCAAGTTTTTTTTACCACTCCTAAAGAACTTCCCCCTTCCCTTGGAGTCCATGATCATTCCATCCCTCTCATCCTGAGCAATATTCCTCCCAAAGTTTAGCCTTATCATCATCCCTTTTCCCAGAAGAGTGAAATTGATAAATTTTTTCATGAATTACTAGAAGTCGGTGTTCTTCGTCCCAGTACTAGCCCCTATTATTCCTTTGTATTCAGGGTACTCAAGAAAGAAAGTACTTGGCACATGTTTCCTGATTTTCGTGCCCTCAATAAACTCACAATCAAAGGAAAATTCCCCATTCCTGTCATTGATGACCTATTGGATGAATTGAGTGGTGCTCAGTACTTCTCCAAACTAGATCTACATTCTGGCTACCACCAGATCCGTATGAAAGAAGAAGACATTCCAAAAACTGTATTTCACACTCATGAGGGTCATTATGAATTCCTAGTAATGCCCTTTGGATTGTGTAATGCTCCATCCACTTTCCAAAGTCTTATGAATCATGTCTTCTGTCCTTTTCTTTGTCATTTTGTGTTAGTTTTCTTTGATGATATTCTCATCTATAGTAAAACTTGGCCCTCCCATCTCTCCCATGTGAATAAAGTTCTCCATCTACTCTCTAAGAACCAACTTTTCCTCAAACAATCTAAATGGTCCTTTGGTGCCTCAGAAGTGGAATACCTGGGTCATATTGTCAGCAAGGATGGTGTTCAAGTGGATCCTAAGAAAATTGAATCTATGTAGGATTGGGCTCACCCTAAAACTCTTAAGATATTGCATGGTTTTTTGGTTTAACAGGCTATTATAGGAAGTTTGTTCAGAATTATAAAAAAAATGCAGCTCCTCTCACTTCTCTCCTTAAAAATAATGCTTTCACTTGGACTTCAACTGTGGATCATGCCTTCCAAGCCTTGAAAGATGCTATGTGCTCAACCCCTATCCTAGCACTTCCAAACTTCACAAAGACACTCATATTGGAATGTGATGCTTCTGAGAAAGGAATTGGAACCGTTCTCATGCAAGATGGCAGACCTTTGGCCTTCACTAGAAAACAAATTTCTGAGTGATATTTGGGCCAATCCATTTATGAAACAGAAATGTTAGATATTCTACATGATGTGGACCTCTAGCTTCCTTATTTATTGGGTCAGCGATTCCAAATCACAACTAATCATCAGAGTCTCAAGTCTTTCCTAGAACAACGAATTTCATCCCCACTGCAACAAAAATGGGTGACCAAGCTATTTGGTTATGATTATGAGATCATTTATAAGAAGGGAAAGGAAAATGTCATGGCCAATGTTCTTTCCTAGAGATATGAAGAAGATGGGTACCTTTTCCCCCTCTCCTTCATTGTACCATATTGGCTCCAATATATTTGTCAGGAATGGCTACAAGACCCCAAAATGTCTCGCATGCTCCACCAATTGCAACACAATTCTTCAGTTTCTCTAGGGTACTCTTAGCACAATGAAGAGCTTCGCTACAAAGGTCATTTGTATTTATTCAATAAATCACAACTTAAATTCATAGTGCTTTTTGAAATTCATGCCTCACCCACAACTGGGCATTCAAGGTTTACCAAAACCTATGAATGGGTCAAATGTTCTTTTTTATGGGATGGTATGAAACAAGACATCCACACCTTTGTGGCTGAATGTGAGGTCTGTCAATGCAACAAGGGAGAAACTGTCAAAGCTCCGGGCACACTCCAACCATTTCCAATTCCCCCTTCTATTTGGAGAGATATTTCTATGGATTTCATTGTGGGATTACCTAAATCTGGAAATAAGTAAGTCATCATGGTGGTCATAGATCGTCTCTCCAAATATGCTCATTTTTTTTTCTCTTCAACACCCATTCACAACCGCCATAGTGGCTCAAATATTCATGGATAATATCTTCAAGCTTCATGGCATGCCTAATTCTATTGTCTCTGACAGAGACCCCACTTTCACTAGCAATTTTTTGAAAGCATTTCTCAAGACAGAGGGAACCCAATTACATCTTAGAACTTCCTATCACCCCCATATGGATGGCCATACTAAATTTGTCAACAAGTGTTTGGAAACATATTTTAGGTGTTTTTCATCTGAGAGGAAAAATCGGTGGGCTAAATGGATACCCCTAGTTGAATGGTGGTACAACACATTTTACCATACAACTACTCACATGAATCCTTTTGAAGAAGTCTATGGAAAAAATCCCCCATTGGTTCTCTCATATATGTCAGGGGTCTCGAAGGTTCAGGAGGTTGAAAAACATCTCGCCGTTTGAGAGGTTATTCTTCATGCCCTCAAAGACAATTTGGTCATGGCTCAGAATCACATGAAGCAACAAGGAGATCAAGGTTGTTCTGAATGACATTTGTTTGAATGGGACCAGGTGTTTCTATGACTACAACCTTATAAGCAGACTTCAATCAAATATGAACATTGTTAGAAACTTGCACCCAAATTTTATGTCCCTTATACAATTCTTAAGCATGTGGGATTGGTGGCCTATCATTTATCTCTACCCAGTCAGTCGAAGCCCCATCTTGTTTTTCATGTTTCCTACTTAAAGAGGGTGATTGGAACTAAGTGCCAAACTCAAACTAGTCTCCCTGAGTTGGATGAAGAAGGTTACATATGGTTGCAGCCACAAGCATTCTTGGCCCAGTGAGAGTATCATCTTCGTCGATGAACCATCAAGGAATTGTTATTCCAATGGAAAGATATAACTCCAGAAGATGCCACCTAGGAACCAACCACCATTATACAACAATTTTCTCATCTTAAACCTTGAGTACAAGGATGTTCTTCAAGGGGGAGGACATGTTAGGGACCCAACCTCCCTAACCCTTGACATAGGTAGAATAATATAATTACATGTAATAATGGCCAATATTAATAAGGAGGAATAAGTCAAATGTAAGAATACCTAATAGAAGCTTCCACTTCTAGAAGGATCTTCCCTAGATTGTTCTTTTGGATATATAGATTTAGTATAAATAAGAATAAAGGGCATGGGAAATATTGTCTTGGAGATTATTGTAATAGAGCTCTACTCTGTTGGAAAATATTGTCTTGGAGATTATTATAATAGAGCTCTACTATGTTGGATGTTTCCCCCTCTAAGAGGCAAGTGAACATTGATATCATTAATCAAGGTTCTTTTTTTGTTGTTATTCTGGTATTGCTCTGGTTATATCATTGTTTCTCTGCCATTTCTATGCTAAAATATTTTTGTTCTGCATACTATTTTATATATGTAATAATATAGATAGATTTATTTGGATGTATCATTACTTTCCCTCTCTAAAACATAATGAAAAAATGTTTTTCCCCCATAGATGAGACTAAGAGAAAATTCTTCTTCAAACCTGGTATGTAAAGCACATCCTAGGCATCAAACTGAGTTCTTGACTCAAGATAGAGCATAATTTTTCACTCTCCCTTCACTACATACTTGGCATCATCACTAAGATCCACATGAACATACGCGTCCCTATTTTTCATACTAATAAATATCTCTCATTCTTTTGTCGTATGACGAGATGCACCACTATCCAAGAAATAAACACTCCTCATAGTTGTGATGGTAGAAAGGAAAGAAACCAGTGAGAAATCCTTCTCAAACTTCATTGCAAACTCATCTTTTTGCATCTCTATTGATGTTGTTATCTGCATATTTCCTTTACCTTTCTCCAAACACTGAGATGCGTAATGTCCATTATTATGACATGAGAAGAACTTGATTTTACACAACTCCTTCTTCTTCCCTAGTTGTGATGAACTTCCATCATCGTTACCCTTCTCGCTAGAAATCTTTCCTTTTCCCAAAAAGGTTTCTCTTGACTGTCACAAACCCTTCAATTGCATAATTGATGTATACCCTTAGAAGAGATTTGAAAAATTGGGAAAACCATTACTTGGTCATCCAAAATAGATATATAACTTAGCTTCAGTTCCAACATGACATTGCAAACATATTCTTCATAGTTTAACCCCCTGCTTGATAGTCTTCACAAATAGATGGTTCAAAATGGATGTCCGTGCAACCTCATCATTATATCCCTGTAGTTTCTCATAATACATGTAACAAAAAATTATTTTAAACCAGACCCCTCAACAAAGTTTGTTTTCTAATATTTGAATGTCAAATGGTTCATGGCAGGCCCATGAACCTGACAGCTTCATCCTGATATATTCTTTCAAGAACTATGTCTTCAAGAAGTCTCGATTGTTGATATATACCATTGAAGTGTTGAAGAATTAAACCTCATGTAATAAAATGCTTGGGTTAAGCTCTATAGTCTAGCTGCAATGATATTTCAAATGTGAAATATATTTATGACTATTCTTGCATCAATGACAGTTGAGGCTAGAATTGAGAATTCTAGCTTCTTCTTCCTCGCTACATGTAGTCACCTTTCCATGTGATTCGAGATCTGTCAAGAATCCCCCTTTTTTTTTAAATCCTTAGGGTAAAATTATGGAAAGATCACATCTTCAGATATATAACCTGTAGTACTTTGTGCTTGTAGTTTTTGGATAAATAACAAAATATCACAAAGCTTGAGCCCACTATAAGAAATTCTTTGAACTCCTGGTGTAGTATATATCCTTGAGCAATATTTTGTGATCCTCATTAATGCTTTGGATGCTTCACACATTTGATTCTCCATATAGCATTGGAAATAAATATTCCTAGGTGAATTGTCCTTTGTTGACATCCAGTGACACTTTAATGTTGACTTTTGGGTATACTAATGTCACCTAAACGCTCCTTATGGCGTTTATTGGCACTTGGCGTTGACACTTGGTGTTCATCTTGGGCGGTCTGTGTTATTTGCGTGATTTCAAGCTTGTTGTCATGGTCCTCAGATTTGAAGCACACTTGAAGTAATGATGTTCTCGTGTGCTACCAGAATAACAGTATTCTAGTAGCGACCCTATTTTATGCTTTTGTCTTAGGAAAATTCCTTTCTTTTGCTAACATGAAAATAAGCAATCTAATATGACATATCTTTTTTTTAATGTAAATTTCAAACTATCCTATAAGAAGAAAATGAAAACTAATTAAATCAAAACAAGTTACACCAAAAGAAAGAGATAAAGTATGAAAAGGTGAAACCAACAAAAAACAAGTAGGCTCAGAACATATTTTAATAACATAGGATGAAATTTTAAGGACATAAAGGTGGTAATAGGCTTAGGGACTAACACATACCATTATTTCGTTAGGTACCTTATGGATAAACCAATAATGAATGCCAAGATAACAAGATGGCTTCTCCTATTGCAAGAATTTAATATCACTATGTTAGACAAGCCAGGAAAGGAAAATATTGTAGCATATTTTATTTCCCGAATCAACAATCCCAGTGATACCTTTCCTGTAGTAGACACTTTTCCTGATGAAATTTTATTTGCAATTTTTGTTAAGAATCCATTGTTTCTTGACATTTCAAATTATTTTTCCACATAAAAATTTCCACCACATTATTTGTGTTAAGAAATTATACTTCTATGATAAACCTAGCAGAAGAGACTAAGATAAATTTAAGTGAAAACAAATAACAAAGAAAACACACAGTACACATAGATTTTAACCTCGAAACCCAACAGGAAAACCAACGTTCCTTGAGAATATTGCTCTATTGTTGTCTTATTCATTTAGAATAAAAGGTTACCCGCCTAACCTTGGTCTACACCTAGGACACAATCGACATCATACCTTCTTTCTTTACACAAGGACAACCCTGTATCCAATTTAGATTAGATATACATGACCATCAACCTACTGCTAAAGATTAGCATCAATATCGTTACACCATATAAAGGTTAATCAATGTAACACGATTACAACACGCTTATTTATAGGCTTTACAGTAGGAAAAATCCTAAATAAAGGTGCCCAAAAATGGTTATAGATACATACAGATCATTGGATACAAATCCCATGAATATTTGGATTCTATTACAGTTTACTTCAAGTCGAATTACTAGTGGACTACTAGTCGACCTTTATTCTGTCTTAATTTGGTTGTCACATGACTACCTGTCGACCTCTTGTTGGTTGACCTCTTCGACTTGCTGTTGATTACTTTGACTTCAACTTTCCCCAGTCAATCCACCTCGAACTTTGACTTTGACTCCCAGTCGCTCCTCTTCAAATTGACATTCATTGCAAATATTATAACAACCCAACATTATCCCACTTGTTATCTTCTTTTCTGAACTGAGAGTTTCCTAAAATTTTGTTCACAGACCCAAGGAAACAATTCCCATTTCCTCTTTGCACCGAGAGAACTTCACAAAACTTAGATACTTGGTCAAAGAGTCTATTATGTTTTCCAGTGTGTCTACTTTCTCTAGCAACACTTCATTTCTTTCTACCATGTCTCTTACAAAATGGTATTATACATCAATATGCTTAGTCTTGGGATGATAAGTTGGGTTCTTTGCCAGGAATATTGCACTTTGACTGCCACAAATTATCTTCATAGATCTCTGCCCAAAATCGATCCATGAACATAGTCATTGCAACTATATTATTTCTTTGCTTCCATGAGTGACTATCATGTATTCAACTTCTGTTGTTGACAATGATACAACTGTAGGTCACTTACTCATTGATTTGAATTCTCCAACAAACTTATTGAACACATATCCACTAGTTGACCTTCATCGATCCAGATATCCAACCCAGTCGACGTCAACAAATCCATGTAATTCTACTTCACTATCATCTCCAGGTTTCCCTTGGTAGCATATATTATATTCTTTTCTACCACACAAATACCTGAGTACGCTCTTAATAGTTGTCTAGTGCTCCTTTCCAAGTGTTGACATGTATCTTCTCAACACCCCCACTGCATGGGAATTTTCTGGTCAAGTGCATACCATCACATACATTAGACTACCACCAACTCTCACATAGGGAATACATGCTATATCCTCTATTTCTTCTCGTGTCTTTAGAAAATTTTAAGAAATTATCCTTGCTCCCACAAGAATTGACACCTTTACATGTTTACAATCCTGCATGTTGAAACATTTCAAAATTGTTTCAATATACTTATTTTGACTCCAAATATTTCTGGTTGCTTGATCTCCCTTAATCTTCATTCCCAGAATGAATTTCTCTACACCAAGGTCCTTCATGTCGAACTTGGAGTAAAACCACTTCTTCACCTCCTTTATTATGTCTATGTTATTTCTTATTAGCAACATCTCTTTGACATGCAATGCTACATATATGAAACAACCACCTTCTTCCTTGGAATATATGCAATGATCAACTTTTCTTCTCTCAAATCCCAAACTAAGGATGTATGTGTCAAACTTTTGATACCACATCATTGGCGATTGATTTAGACCATAAAGGGATCTTTTCAATCTGCACACCAAATATTTCTTTCCCCTTACTAAAAATCCTTCAGGTTGTTTCAAGTAGATTTCATCTTCTAGGTCCCCATGTAGGAACGTTGTCTTCACATCCATCTATTCTATTTCCATATTAAATGTTGCAACTAGAGACATTCATACTCTAATGGAAGTTAATTTTGCAACAAGGGAAAAAATCTCATCGAAGTTGAATCCTTTGGCTTGGGAATATCCTTTTGCTAGCAGTCGAGATTTGAATTTATTGACTTGACATGTTGCATTCATCTTTTCCTTGAATACCCACTTGCTACTGATGATATTTCTGCCACTAGGTAATTTGACTAAATCCCATGTCTCATTCTTATGAAAGGATTCCATTTATTTGACCATGTCTTCCTTCTAGAGTCCACCCTCTATCGATTCAACTACCTCCCTCACAAACTTGGGCTCCTCGTTAGTGGAAGTTAACAAAAAAGTGGAATGGAACTCAGGATAACTATACATTTCAACTGGTTTTCTTACTCCTTCAAATCGTCTTATGACTAGGGTTAGTTGTTCCACCTCTTCATCTGATTCAATCGAATCATCAGAATCATATTCTTCTTCATTCCTTAGTTCAAACCTCACCTTCTCTAGATTATTCTATGTTTTAACCACTTAAAAGTCAGACTTCCTTCTGACTTCTTTGAAGACCACATCCTGATTGTACACTATTCTCCTTGATGCAGGCTCCTAGAGCTTATATCCTTTCATTCCTTCTTTGTATCTAATGAAAATACACTCGAATTCCTTCTTGTCCAACTTGCACCTCGTTTCCTTGGGAACATGCACAAATGTATCATATACAAATACTTTGAGATGTGAAATAAAAGGATTATTACCAAACCATACCTCATGTGGAGTAAATTCAACTAGTGACAATGAAGGAGACATATTCACCGAATATTTTTTAGTGTCCACTTCCTCTGCCTAGAATTCTCGTGTGGACCCAGCAACACTAAGCATGCTCCTTTCCTTGTCCATGAATGTTGTGTTCATTCTTTCAACAAATCCATTTTCTTGTGGGGTATATGGTGTGGATTTTTAGCGTAATATGCCATAATGCTCGCAGAACTACTCAAAATCATTTGCACAAAATTCACCACCATTGTTAGTTCTCAACACCTTAATATTCTTATCTGTCTAGTTTTCCACAAGACACTTAAAATATTTGAATTTCTCAAAAACCTCTTATTTATTCCTCAATAATTATATCCCTGTCTTTCTAGAAAAATCATCTATGAAGGATACATAATACAAGGATCCACCAAGTGAAGGCATTGGAACAGGGCCAAACACATCACTATGAATCATTTCTGAAATCCCCTTTTTCCTTATCACTCCAGATGGGAACCTCACCCGAATTTGTTTTCTATATATACAATGTTCATAAAAGTTGACTTTTAAATTACATTCAGGAAAATCTTCAACCACAACTTTGTTATGCATAGCTCAAAGTCCTTTTTCTCCAATGTGTCCCATTCTCTTGTGCCATAGCATGGTTGGGTTTAGTCAATGAAGACTTGTCGAGTTGGTTTAAATTGACTCAGCCCGATTCGAGTCAAGTTGAGTCAAATTCAAGTTGACTTTAGGAACAAAAATGAAGTTGCATCCAATTGAGTTGAAATTCCTTAATAACTTGTATAGGGTTCCAATATGAACGACTTTCATTAAAACCATCGCACCTCTAACCATTTTGCATGTATCCTTTTGAAAGTGTGCACTACTGCATCACTCATATTTCTCACAGATATCAATTTTCTTTCTAAACCTAGAATATGTAGCATACCTGGAAGGGTTCTACTCCTCCGATCCTGCAGTATCAATCAGACTCTTCCCTGTCCAACAATTTTGTTTGTCGAGTCATCCCCCAAGAACACATCTCCTCCTTCATATCATTCATATTTGTAGAACCATTCTCTATGTGGTGTCATATGATGGGATGCTCCTGAGTCGATAAAACAAACATCTTGATCTGACTATGTACTGGTCGACACCAGATACACATCAACTCCTTTATCTGGATAGTCTTTCTCTCAATCGACTACTTCTCATTGGATCATGTACTGACTTCAATTTCCTTTGACCTGCAGTCCCTTTTATAACGCCTAGATTTACCACATTTACAACATATTCTCATTGACTAAATAATGGATTTAGATCTACCCTTTAACTTAGACTTTCTATCAAAGAATTTTCCTTTATATTTGTCAGCTAGTCGACCTCTCACCATTAAAGTATATTTGGTCAATCTTTCCATGTTCTTCATTCTCATTTGTTTTGACAGTAGAGAAGCAACCACATCTTGTAGAACTAATGTGGTTGAATTAGTCCCTATATCCATGACTAAGATATCCCAGGAGTCTGGAAAATAATATAATAGGATAATACATTTATCCTCAGTGATTTTAATATCCACAGAAAATAATTGTCTTATTATGGTATTAAACGTATTTAAATTGCTAGTTACTGAAATTCCATTATTTATCCTTATAATATACAAATTATTTCTAAGATAAAGACTATTTACCTAGGATTTCGACTGGTAAAATATCCCTAAATTGTCCTAGAGTTTCTTGGTCGTGTCTTCACTTGAGACATTCAACAACACTGAATTTGCAAGAAAAATTTGAATCGTACCCCTTTCCCTTCTCTTGAGTTTCTCCCATTCTTCCCTCGACATACCTGTCAGAATGGTACCTAGACAAATTGCTACCCATTATTCTCGATCTACAAGGAGAGCTTTGTTACATACCGACCACACTGAGAGGGGGGGTGAATCAGTGTGAGATTCTTTTTACACTTCTTACAAAAATTTAGTTAGCAACACCTTCAAACATATTATTCATTTGTACTTAGCTACTTCCATGTATCAACAAGATTCATCAATAAGAGAGAACTATAAGCCATCACCATAATCAACACAAAGAACACTAGTCATATATGTAAACCTTTTGTATTATGTGTTATAGGAGACCATTCCTCTCTTATTTATACTTCTCTAGGTAGCTTCCTCTAGGGGTTATCATCTAACCAACTTTACCCAACTTCCTTCTTTTGGGGCTAACCCACTTCTAACCACTTGTTCACTTACAACCACTTTTCCACAAATAGTAAACTCTCCACTTCTAGTTGCAACTAATTTATTTTTTATTGTTTTCTTTTTGCAACCACTTAATCCATGACTAACCAC